>JANBVN010000064.1:0-158872 GCA_030052785.1 Coniochaeta hoffmannii | reverse complement strand
CGACCATCTTCCTGCATCTCAGCACCGACCCCTCCCTCCCCTCAACAGCCGAATCCCTCCGCCCCCGCCTCCAAGCCCGCTTCAGCCACGCAATGGACACCCTCCAGTCCCGCCTCCTCCTCGCAACCCAGACCCTCAACGACCTGACGGGCTACAGCTCCATCGAGAAGATCAAGCGCCAGAACGACCAGCTGGAGCGCGAGCTCGCCGACGCCCAGTCCCGCCTCGCGGCCGCCCGCGCGGCCTACAAGTCCCTCAACACCCTGCGCGCCTCGACGCAGCGCGAGGCCAACACCCTGCTGGCCCGCAAGGACGCCTGGTCCCCGCCCGACGTCGAGCGGTTCACGGCGCTGTACCGCAGCGAGCACGAGCTCGACGCCAAGGTCGCCGAGGCGACGAGGGAGCTGACCGAGGCGGAGGCCGGGGAGTTGAGGATCAATAGCGCGTTGACTACCGGGATATTGAGGAGGTATCATGAGGAGCAGGTTTGGAGCGATAGGATTAGGAGGATGAGTACGTGGGGGACTTGGGGGCTGATGGGGGTTAACGTGCTGCTGTTTATCGGGCTGCAGTTCTTCGGGGAGCCGTGGAAGAGGAGGAAGTTGGTGGAGCGGTTTGTCGAGGCCGAGAAAGGGGTGTGGGAGGATGTGAGGAGGGAGGTCGGGGAGGTCAAGGGGCTGTTGGTCGAGGCAAGGGAGGGGAGAGCGGAGGAGAACAACGGGCTGGTTGGCGGAGAGGTGCTCGGGGAGGAGACGGTTCGGGAGCTGCCTGTTGCGCCGGAGGCGGTGGAAGTTGGTACCGCGGAGATGCCACCCATCCAGGTTGAAGAGAGCAGAGGTTGCGGGTCATGGAGGGAGGTTATACTCGATCCGAGCAGGTGGAGGGGAGCAGTACAGGACTTGTACAGCGAGCGCCGGATAGACTTGAGGATGCGGGATGCTTCGGTACTGGCATTAGAGGGTGCCGTGGCAGGAGCGACTGTTGCGGCCGGAGTGCTCTTTATCGCGCTCAGGAGGCCATGAGGTTGATGCTTCCGCTGTATACCAAGAGCGTAAACTTGTATCACCAGGCATGTACACCATTTACAGAATCCTCAAAACATAGAAGCACTGGGGGCCCAATATGCAGACTGAGCGAAGCAACCTGACTGTTATCGCTGATCGACATTGATATCTCAAACGCGCTGCCTCATTAAACTTTCATCTATAGACCTAAAACCGTAAGATCCCCATCGGTCTGAACCGTCCTCCATACTCCCACAAGCCATCGCTTGGCCTGTACCCTTAATCCTGGTATATCAGCCCTTGGCATCCATATCTACACCCAGCCAAGGTCTGCAGTTTCACTCCAGATGCCATCCCCAAGCTCCTCAATCCCCAATTGTCCGGGAGCACATGGCATATAGACGGTGAGACATGATTCCAACCACCAAGTTGGTGCTCTTCGCCTTGGTAGCGGACGGGAGGGGCAGACGAAAGACAGAGTCATGGTCGGCGTCTCCAGTCTTGCCCGACTGCCAGCACTGGTCCTGCTCTTAGGTGCCTGCCGAGGAGAAACCCGTGGTTGCTCTATCTCTCCCACACAAACTATTCTCCCATTCCCGTGTGGTAGCCTCATTCAAAGTCAGCGGTATACGAGAACCCTCTGAATTCCTCCTGCATGGCTTGCGAGAGAACTGTTGAACGGTTAGCAATCTCCTTATCTCTCACACAAAAAACTACAAATACCAAAGAACATACCAGACTGCACGGGCGTAAGCACGGGAGTAACGCTCGTAAACTCGGAGTCGAAGTTACTCGTGTCGGTGGCGCTCTTGATGCTCGGCAGGAACGGCGGCTGCACGCGCTTGTGGTAGATGTCGTCCCAGTTGATGTTGCGGAAGAAGGGCTGGCTCATGATCTCCTGCGCGTCCGTCGGCCCGCTGCCCAGCCGCTGGTCCGGCTCGCGCGTCAGCAGCTTCTGCAGGATCGAGACGCTGTCGCGCGGCATCGAGATGGGGTACAGCGGCTCGTCGGCGAGGATGGCGTCGTAGATCTCGTCCTCGTCCTCGCCGCGGAAGGGCGACTGCTGCAGGAGCATCTGGTAGATGAGCACGCCGAAGGCCCACCAGTCTACCGCGCGGCCGTACTTCTTGTCGAGGAGGATCTGTCATCGCGTTGGTTAGTCGGGGGATCGGCTGACGTTGCAAGGTAGGGACAGAAACACAAACCTCAGGCGCCATGAACTCGGGCGTGCCGCAGAACGTGCTGGTAGTCGAGCCGTACCACATGTCCTCCTTGCACAAGCCGTAATCCGCAATCTTGATATGTCCATCCAGCGTAAGGAGGATATTGTCAAGCTTCAGATCACGGTAGATGACGCCGTTCTCGTGGAAGTACTTGAGCGCCAGGCACACCTCGGCGGCGTAGAACTGCGCCCTCTTGGTGCCAAACTGCCCGCGCTGGATGTGCAGCATGAGATCACCGCCACTAATGTATTCCATGACAAAGTACACCCTGGTCTCGGTCTGGAAGCACGCGTGCAGGTTCGTCAGGAAGGGGTGGCGCTCGCGGTTCGCGATGAGGAAGACGCGCTTCTCGGACCGGATGCTCTCCACCTCGTCGTTTTCGATGATGAACTCCTTCTTGAGCACCTTGATGGCATAGAGCTTCCGCGACCTCTTAGTCTCGGCCAGCATCACCTTGCCAAAGTTGCCCTTGCCGAGCACGGCGAGGAAGTTGAAGTGGTCCAGTCCGATGCGCTGGCCGGTGCCGGGGTCGGTTGCGGACGGCAGAGCCTTCTTTGTCGGTGCTGGGATGCCAGAGCTTTGCTGCTGGGGTTCTACTACTTGGGGCTTGGGTACCGACGCCGGTGGCTGCATCGGTTGTTGCTGGTACATCTGCTGATGCATGTGCTGCTGCTGTTGTTGCTGCTGCTGCACAGGCTGTTGGGGTTGAACGTGCGTCGGTTGCTGAGGCGGATACTGAGCCACGTTGGCGTAGTCGGCCGGGTTGTACTTCCTCTGCTGCGGGCCGCCGTACTGTTGCTGCTGTTGCTGAGCATACGGATCCTCCCGGAGGTTGGGCTGACCACCGTACCCAGACGTGCTTCCATAATGGCCGGGGCCGAAGTCGGGAATAGACTGTGTCGGCGGACTCTGCTTGGAAGCCATGGTCCCCGACATCGCGGCTTGTGCGGCAGCAGATGCGGCAGAGCTCGACGACGTCCGGTCCGCCTGCGGCCGTTGTTGCGCAGTTGTCTGGGCATACATGCGCTTCGCAGCCTCGGTCGCCTCCGGGGAGGCTATCGACGGCCCGCCATACGGCGGAGGCTGTCCTTGACTTTGATACGGCTGAGTGGACCCTTGATCGGGAGTAGATACTCTCTGTCGCAGTGTGCGGTCAGTGAGCGACGTCTTCTTATTTTGCGCCTGGCTCTTGGTTGTCCGTATGCCTTCCAGGATCTGGTTCGCAACAGCCATCGACATGCCGCAGAAATCAGGCACCAGATGCACACAATGAGCGTGTGCGGTAAGGGAACATTCTGTCGGTTGTCAGTGAACGATACTCGACTGTTCAACACCCCCCAGGGAGCCACACTCCACGTACCTGCGCATCTCCTCGAGTTCTTCTTTGAGCCGATGGGCAACATATAACCACAGTGGCAGCACCAGTTCGCAGTGAGGTTCGAGAATGGCTGAAAGCGGTGTGGAATCCGGTGATTGAGCTTCTCCTCGTCCGGGTCCGACTCGGCGTTGGACTTGCTGATACACTTGGTGACGACGCTCGTGTAGCACTTGGTGTGGCAGGTGTACTTGCAGTCCTCGCACTGCATCCCGGCAGAGTACTTGAGGAAGTCGCCGCACAGAGCACAGCGCATGATGTTGTAGAACTGGCGCTGGACGAACTTGTGCCCGTACATCTCGTGCACTTCTTCCTTCCTCTGCCTGATGGCGCCCTTGCGGTTGAGACCCAAGTCGAAATTGCGCCGGTCCTTGGCCTGCTTGACAAAGTTCAGACTCAGCTGGATCTGTCCGCTCGGCTCCAGGTTGAACCAGCCTTCGACCGGCTGGGACACCTGAGGTCCCGGCTGTGGTTGGTTGTACTGCGTCGGCTGGCCGTGGCCGCCTTGCATGCCGGGGGATGTCGGTGGCGGCCCAAACTGGGGCTGCTGGGGAGCCATGGGGAACTGCGAGGGCGGAGCGCCACGACCACCCCCCGATCCCATGCGGTCGGCCGACACCCAGCCAGCCAGGTCGGCCTCGATCCTCATCCTTCTCAGCTCCTCGGCAATATCGGAAATCCGAACCCACAGCATAGCGATCGGGATGGGGTGCTCGCCCGGCTTATCGTAGACCGTGAGTTCCACCTCGTTGGCCTTGTCGACATCGACGGTGTGGAACTCGGCCTCCCAGCGATCGGTCCTCGACGTCCTCGTGCGCGCGACAACGTTGTCCTCAACCTTGACGGCCACGAAGGTGTCGGGACCGCGACTGAATCTACCAGACGGCGCGTGGTCGACGTCCTTCACGGCCATGACGCGGATCGACAGCTGTCCGGTCAGCGGCTTCCGCAGATTCGGCATGTTGATGCTATCATCGTCGGGCGAATCCGTGTCCATGTCGATATGGAGCTCTTCGTATCGTCGCAGAGCTTGCTTCAACAGCATGATCTTCTGTTTGCTTTCCACGCGCCGGGCGGCGGCATCCTGTTTACTCTTCTTATCGCCCTCCATCTGATATAGCTGGACCATCTTCTCGATGCCCTTCAGATACTGCTCCTCGACATTCAACTTGAACTGGATCTGGGAGAGCATGAGCTGGATTCGGGGTCCAAGATAGGGCGTGTCATATTTAATAAGGTCTAGAGCGGAAGAAATATGTCAGTCTCATCCGGACAGAGGGTAGATCGCGACAGGGAGCACGTCAAGAAAGTGCGCATACCAAGCTTGCTAAAATTCGGTCGCGGCTTGGGGATTTGCGAGTCTGGAGGCTGGCCGGGGAACGGGTGTTGGCTGGGCATCAGCTCGCCCGGGTGGCTGTAGAGCGTCGAGCCGCCGACAGAGGACCTGTCGCTGTACTTGGACGAGGCGGAGTCCTTGGGCGGCGGCGCGGGAGGGCCGTCCTGGTCGTTGAAAGTGCCGGCGCTCCTGGGCCGGCTGCCGGGGGTACCGGAAGGGCCCAGGGACAGGTTCTCCATGCCGCGGCCCACGCTCCTCCGCGCCAGCAGCTCGTCCATCCTCTGCTGGAAGAACTCCATGTTCCTCCCACCCTCGCGGATCTGGGTGTCGAGCTTGGACCGCACAGCCTCATTGTTGGTCTGCTGGCGCATCAGCTGCGCGGCCTGGACCAGCGCCTTCTCGCGGTCGATCTTCCTCTTGATGTCGAGGATCTTCTCGTCTTCGTTCATGATGGGCGATTATCGCGTCTGCGCGCGACCGAGCACCGCAGAGAGACGCAGAGGAAGTGGATATTGGGCCTGGTCGCGGCGGGCTGGTCCGACGGCTTCAACGTCTGAAGACGGGAATAATACAGAAACAAAATGATAAAGCTGTTATGGGCGCTTGCTCGCCTGGAGTTGAGACAATCCGAAAGATCTGGGCGAGATTAATATGGGGTGAGGTCCGCCCCAAGGCCAAGGTCGGGGTTTGAGGTGCAGTGTACTGGATGCTCGTGTGGGTTACCGGTTGTTGGCACACTTTTGGTGGTGCGAGATTCAGATGGATCATGGTGGAGGGATGAAGGGCGGAGATGTCGTCAGTGACGAATTATCTTTGGCGGGGCAGTCTGTGTTTTGCGTCCGCTAGCAACACTACCTTACTGGTACTAAAAGCCTAGCTGCCTCCATCCCTATGCCCGCCGTATGATTGCCATTCTTCCACACGCGTTGTCTTGCGGTGGCTTTTATTAGGACTTCGTTAACGAGATGAGTCGCTGTAATCCTCCTCAGGCAACTGCTAGATCTAACTCCTTGTTCAGATCACCACATCGCCTGACGTGCGGCGATGTTAGATAGGACACAACTGTAGCGTCTTGATTCATCAGTCACCACAAACACCTAGACATAGTCTTAGTCTAGGTCTAGGCAAGGCAGGAGCACCTAAAATGGTAGCCAGGAATAGGACTCGCACAACAACGGGCCTCCCGTTGTTGTGAATACGGAAAATCGTTCGCTTGCAACAACTCGAGCCTCCACATCCTGCTACTGGTCAATATCCGATGTCTGTGAATTGACGACGGATGTTTGACCCCTCATTCTCCCCCTCTTGGGAGGTTTCATGCTACCTTGCATCTTACCGATCGACGCTCATCGCCCGTATGCAAAAACATGCGCAGCTAGGGTCCCTCACTGCGGCTGATAGTCCTGGTCTGTTGTTGAACAAAGATGTCTTCAGTGGCTCCTGGGACTTGCAGTTGAGGCATTCTAGGACTTTGTGAGGTCTGTACGAAGTACATGTACTGTACTTAAAGGTCCGCCTTGCATGTGAAGGATCTCATCGCCCGCCCGGCTTCCTTGAGACTACATACTGATGATCGAACAAAGAAGAGAAATCTCACATGATAGATTTGGACCGTCTTGAGATGGCTCTGCTCAAACCCAGTCGGAACGATCTCCCCAGGGCGCAACATCTCGGGGCTTCGACTGGAGGTACCGAGTACTTCGAGCTTCAAAAGTCCTAGTGGGGTGGCCGCTTCGTTTGAACCCCTCCTCTTGTTGCCGGGGTTGCGGCGTGGCGTTTTGATCAAATCTTTGTGTGCCCAGTGGGCAATACGAAGTAATGCTGCGCTGGACAACATTCTCACCTACCGTATTCTCGAAAGCTCACTCACGGAGAGGCCGCCGCCCTGCCTGGGGCTTCCAAAGATTCGCGCGAAGGTCCTAAGTTCAGTGACTCAGAACAAGGAAGAACAGGAAAGATGTGACCAGGACTCGCCCAAGATCGGGAGCAGTCAACTGGATAGCAGTCTGCTGAATGTCTGTCCGACATGGCCTTGATACAGGACGTATCATAACCAACGAAAGGAGCTCAACAAGAAGAAGAAGCTGTAACCTCCCGACAAGTAGTTGTTCCCCGATCATTACTGTGACGGGCAATATCTTCAACAAAGTTCGCTGCCGGATCGACGGGCTCAGGTCTCGTCATTCGTGCGTAGCCATCTGGCTAAACTCCCCGATTTGCTCGCTCCACCGTTAAGGGCCCGGACCGTGTCCAGTCAGTGTACGAATAGGGATGCTGACTTCAGCCCTACCGGACCGTCGGACGGCACACACCTTGGCGGCCAATTGCTTGCTTGTGTACCTCTTCGAATCGGCCAGTCACATCTCATCACAGGAAGACCTCTATCTGAAGTCGAAGTCGGCTGAGCAAGCAAAAATGTCCAGATTCATGATATATACATCCTCAGAACTCCATGTGCCTCCCTTTGGACACCCTCTAAGCAGTATACTCCTTTTGCAGCAGCTTGGCAATGGTGTTAAGCCTGCGAAAACAGTTAGCCCACGCTCCAAACCCAGATATCAGGGGGGTGGTAAAACTCACTGGATGTTGCTCGTGCCCTCGTAAATAGCGCCGATCTTGCTATCCCTGAAGAACTTCTCCGCCAGGCCCTCGCGCACGAAGCCCATGCCGCCCATCCACTCGACCGCCAGCCCGCTGACCCTGCCGGCGACCTGCGAGGCGTACAGCTTCGCCATGGCCGCGTCCCTGACGAAGTCCTCGCCCGCCTCCTTCTTGCGCGCGGCGTTGTAGACCAGCGCGCGGGCGGCGCAGATCTCGACGTAGGCCTGCGCGATCTGGTGCTGCATGCCCTGGAACTCGCCGACCATCTGGCCGAACTGCTTGCGGTCGTTCCACACGTACTTGACGGCGTTCTCCCACGAGCCCAGGGCGAGGCCCGTCATCTGCGCGGCGATGCCGATGCGGCCCTCGTTCAGCAGGCTGATGGCGTACTTGTAGCCCTGGCCGCGCTCGCCCAGGAGGTTCTCCTTGGGGATCTCGACGTCGTCGAAGTTGAGCACGCAGGTGCTGCTCGCCTTGATGCCCAGCTTCTTCTCCTTCTTGGCAATGCTGAAGCCCTTGGTGCCCTTCTCGACCACGAAGGCCGTGATGCCCTTATACTTCTTGCTCGGGTCGAGATTGGCGAAGACGATGAAGAAGTCAGCCTCCATGCTGTTGGTGATCCACATCTTGCCGCCGTTGATCTTGAACCCGTCGGCCGTCTCGGTGGCCTTAGTGGCCAGCGCGAAGGCGTCGGACCCGCTGACGGGCTCGCTGAGGCAGAACGAGCCGACCGTGTTAGTCGCCAGCTTGGGGAGGAAGCGCTTCTTGAGCTGCTCGCTGCCGTACTTGATCACGGCCGTGTTGACGAGCGTGTTGTGCACGTCCACCATGACCGACACCGACGGGTCAACCCGCGCGAGCTCCTCGATGCCGACGATGGCAGCGGTGAAGTTCATGCCCGCGCCGCCGTACTCCTCCGGGATCTCGACGCCCATAAGCCCCTGCTCGAAGAGCTGCTCCACCACGCTCGGGTCCATGACCTCGTTCTCGTCCATCTCGCGGACCTTGGGGAGGATCACGTCGTTGGCGAACTTCTGGACCGTCTCGGACATGGCGGCCTCGACCTCGGAGAAGTGAGTGATGGGTGTTGGCGGGACATCGGTCAGGTGGGCGTCGCGGAGGGTAGGCGTTGTGGAAAGGGCACGGGCGGCAGTTCTGGGGAAGTGTAAGTCGCTGGTACTATGTAATGGCAGTCCGGATGGCATAGGACGTCTAACGCTGGGGAACTCACAGTTGGGACACGGCGGGCAGTCTCTGTGGTCTACATGCTCGTGGTGTTGCTGCCGACAGGCTGTTGCCGAGGCTCCTTCGCACCGCAGGGCGCAACGCTCTTGTAAATGACTTCATGATGTGCAGCTAGCTATGAGTCGGCGCGGGGAAATACAGAGAAGGCTGAACGGACGAGCTTGCGGAGAGAGGCAACAGCTTGCACTTCGAGTAGAAAGGAAGAGGCAATGGGTAAGTTCACCGAGGGTTAGTTAGGGTCAAGAACATTTACTCGACAGTCCGCGGTTGTATATATGCGGTCCACAGCAGCTTGTACCGAGGATAACCTCCACTGTCCTTTCCACCGTCAGCAGCTTGCATCCGGAGCTCACGGCTCGCAACAAAGCCGGGGAAAGCTCCACATGTATCAATCGTCTCCACTCTTCTCTAGCTAAGGTAGGCATGTGACCTCGGCCAAGAGCTGCAGGCGCGTGCGTCCTCTTCAGTCACGAGCACCGTCACGTGCCGTAAAAGTTCCCCGTTATCGAAACATCGCATCTCACTATCGCGAACCTTCCTGTCCAAACCCTCCGACGCCGTCCATTGTGCCAGTCCCCAACACACCACAATGGCGACGCCGCTATTCAGGTCTCTAATGGCCGCGCCACTACGGCAACCACTCAAACCCTTCTCCATCTCCTCCCTCCTCCCGCAGCGCTCCTTCTCGACCACCCCCGTCCAGAGCGCGACCCTTAACCAAGTCCTCCGCGTACATCTCCTCTTCCCCCTTCTCTCTCCCACCGTCCCCAATCTATCCTCTGTCACTAACCCTCCCTCCCTATCACCAGGGCTGCCGCAAACCCCAACGAGCCCGCCACGCCGTCTCCCCGGCCCTCTCGGAGATCCTCGCCCCGCAGCGCAAGGGCGTCTGCCTCAAGGTCGGCATCACGCGGCCCAAGAAGCCCAACTCTGGCGAGCGCAAGACGGCCCGTGTCAGGCTCTCCACGGGGAGGTCCATCACCGCCTACATCCCCGGAGAGGGGCACAACATCCAGCAGCACTCGGTCGTGCTGGTGCGCGGCGGCCGGAGTCAGGACTGTCCCGGTGTGAGGTACCATCTTGTCAGGGGGGCGCTGGATCTGGTATGTACCTTTGCAAAACTGTGGGCAATAGTTAGGGGATGCTTTGCTAACGCGGTGATATAGGGCGGTGTGACGAGCAGACAGTCGAGTAGGAGTAAATACGGGACTAAGAAGCCGAAGAAGGCATCTGTTGGTTAAGACTGGGATGGCGGGATTAGGTTTGGAGCCGGGGTGTATGCGAGCCTGTTGACTGTATGGAGATGGCAGAAGAAGATGTATCTTTTCCAGTGGGCCATCTAACCTGTACCATAATGTTGTATCACACATTTAGACCACGATAGAGGAATCAAGACGGCCTCTTGACTGAACGACGAATCACGGAAACTCATTCACGAAGGATGTATAAGTTAAAACGTTTTTTTCCCCTACCATCCCGTTCCCCCTTACAAGTCCCCCGTGTGGTCCCGATGCGCCATGATGTTCCCTATATTTTTTGTGTCGTGTCCCAGAGCGGGCCGTTCTGATTGCCCGAGAGGAGGAGGATGAAGTCTCAGTGAGCTATAAAAAAAAAGGGACATGCAGCAATTCTAAGAAAGCAACCCAGAACCCATATCCATTCTAGTCAGACTGGTTCTCCCAACCCTCCGGCTTCGAGAGGCCGTTGATGTCAAAGTAGCGAGAGGTGCCTGCAGCAGCACGTTAGCAAGACGCATTATATCCAGTCGCTGTAATATCGGGCACTCACAGGAATACCCCTTCCAGTCAAAGTTGTCCTTAGGGTTACAGTGACAGCGGAGCTCGGTGCGCAGCTTCTCGCCCGTCGGGCAGTGGGTGAAGGGCACGTGGTAGTAGGCGATGTCGTTGAAGAAGTGCACCTCCTCCTTCTTGAGCAGCAGGCCGGCGGCGATGGAGTGCACCGGAGCGTCGCCCCAGCGCTCGTAGAAGAAGCCGCCGTCCTTGTCGAGCGACTCGAAGAAGTCCGTGTAGGCCTGCGAGCGGAGCCAGTTCAGGTCGCCGACCTCGAAGTTGGACCACTTGGACGAAGGTGGTTAGCATGGGATGTCACATCGGGTTCAAGGGGTGTTTAATAAGGGGGGCATACAAAGTGGCAGTGGTTGTACGTCTCGCCGCCGTCGTCAGACAAGAATCCCATCGAGTTGCCCTCGGCAATGTGCTCCGGATGGTTCGTCATGAACTTCTTGACGCTGTCCCACAGGGTCGGGATGGTCTCGACGTACTCGTACAGGCTCAGCACGAAGCTGTACTTCTTGCCGTTCTCCTTCATGAAGCGGAAGGGGTCGTAGTGGACGTCGCAGAAGAGCTCGACGCTGGGCTCGACGCGCCAGTAGTAGTCGTAGTTCATCATCAGCGGCTGGCGGAAGAAGAAGCCGGACTCGAAGCGGCACATGTGGCGGTAGCTGACGCTGTCGCCGTAGATGATCTTGCGCTGCTTCATGTCCTCGCGCACCTTCTTGGCCTTCTCCTGGTCGATGAAGTCCGGGAAGGACCAGTGCTCCTTGGGGATCTCGCCGTAGTGCGTCTTGCCCGACACGAGCGACGACGTGACCTTCTTGAAGGTGGCGTCGAAGGGCTTGTCGTTGAGGAAGACCCAGTCGTAGTTGTAGCGCCGGTTGAAGCGGTCCTCGATCTGCCGGATCGAGCGCGCGATCTCCCAGATGTCCGAGTTGCGGGCGAGCGTGACGAAGGTCGCGTTCATGCGGGGGCCCGGGGCGATGCCCGAGAGGCTGTTCCACCCTTCGTCGGCGGCCGACATGGGCATCGGGTAGAGAGCAGGGTCGAGGTCGGCGCTGTGGTTGTCGGCATCGCTGGAGCCAGAGTTGGAACTCGAGTCCTTTGTTGTTGGCTTGCCTGGTGCTACTACGCCTGCTCCGGGAGCGGCCGGTCTTAGGGGGAGGACATCGGGCGAAGAGTGTGATACGAAGTAGAAGACGGCTACAACCTGTCCCTGATGTCAGTGTCCAGAACGACCCATGACATGTTCGCCGTCCATCAGCCAAATTGGGGGTGCTGGTGCACTTACGAAGAAGGAAATGAGTATGTATCGCACGTAACGTGCACTGCCGCCAGCCATGGTTGGGGATCCCGGGGTCTGAATGTACTCGGGTTTACCCATAGGTGGACTCTTGATCAGGAGAAGCTGAAAGATTGAAGCTTCGTTGGAGTTGGTTGTCGAAAGGGAGGGCCGGAAGCGAGAGACTCCACGAAAGCTTAAGTGGCTGAAGAGGGACAGCGGACCACTTTACAGGTTATTGGGCAAGTCGCAAGCCTCGAATGTTACTGCAACCACGACCAGTTCAGACGGTCGCACACTCAAACTAACTGTCCGCTGCCCGTTCCCTCTTGTTTGAAGCAAGAGGAAGAAGACGAAGAAGTGAGAAGAGGTGGCAAAGGCGGAGGATGTTGTCGCAAGAGAGAATTATCCTCCCTTTCCTCGAAAAGGGTGACGCCGCTGTCTGCACGTATCCCCAGCCCAAAGCCGCGTCAGGAATCACATTACTGCGCTAACGGTCTAGGCCCAAGCCACTAGCGAGAGCTGAGCGAAGTACACAGTATCGTCATGTTGCGTTGTTAAGGTGGGTTTCAGATATAGCCGTACATCTTAAGCTGGCAGACCCCTGAGATTAGCGATCGTATTCAATCATGGCATTTGCAGCAGGCCGCGATTCAGCTCTCCCTGGCTTCACGGGTCTAGTGTAGCTAAATTCCAGCCTCAGACCGCCATGCTTGTTCAATCGATATGACCCTTACCAGCAGCCACTAGTTCGTGCATAGTCCCTTTCCCATAAGAGCAATCACGTCCGCCGTCTTGCGATCTGGAGAAGGCTTTTCCAAAGCTCAGGATCTTACCTAGAAGCAGAACCCTTCTACGCGTATCAGTACATGGATGCATTACCTTTTGCTTCGCAAACTGGACTGCCGGTATGTGTCTATGACCAGCCATCAAGGAAAGCAACGGCCGATCCGCTCATGACGTACGTCAGAGGTCTCAATCTTCGTTTGACGGAATCCCAAGAGAACCCTGGTTGCATATATGATCTGCCCACGGTAGGCTGTCCCGTGCGTCCAGCTTATCGGTAAATTAATTGTGCCAAGGGAAGGGGACCAGCGAGCATTGGGGCTGCTTTGAATCAACGGTATATTTCTTGCCCAATGTATTCGTAAGCTCGACGAAGAACAGACGAGATCCATCACCAAATTGTCATGAATATGCGATGCAAAGGATTACTCTGCGCATTGGGTGCCGGTTACCTTAGACCGCTATGAAAGGCACGGTTGAGTGAGTAGGTTGATATGTACCGTACCATACCTTACCTAGGTAGTTACAGGCCATCAATAGTAGAAGTGCAGGTGGAAGTGCTGTGGGCACTGGGCAAGGCGGCCCAAGGTGAAGAAGTGGTCCGTGCAGGTATTGTTCGGCTAAACCCTGGGCTGGCGTGGAGAAGGTGTGATCCACCCCACCTCCGGATTCCTCGAATTGAATCAAGGGCGCCATCGCTGACTTCATGCCTTCCTTGTAGGCTTGCCGCAACCAGAGACTGCCTGCCTCAAACCACAAGCTTTCTTGTGCGCGGTGTACGATCTTTCCTGGATTTCCGCGGCAATCTAACAACGATCCTCTCTTTCTGGGAGGCGCTTCCTTTGGCCTGTTGGTTTTCTGCACGAGCGCCTTTGCCCTCGACGTCACGCCTTGGATTCGTCTTGCATCATCATGATAGATGCTGCCGGTGTCGTCTACCTCCGCATAGCTATAACCTATTTCTAGAGGGTGGGTTGGCCATGCCGGCTGTTGCTGGGCGTTCACTTGGGGGCTATGATCTGACAATATGATATAGCCGATAGATAACGACAGTAGACTGATCTCGCCAGTCCTCGACGACGACAATGTCTTTCTTCGGCTTCAATACATCGAGCCACAACCAGAGTGCGCCTGGCTTCTCTCAGTCCCACGATCCCTTTTCCTTCGGCCGCGACGACGATGCGGGTGAAGAGCTCGAGTTTGAGGACACGTACGACGGACTGGGCGACCAGCTGGACGAGACTGACGATGCCTTGAACGACGAGACTTTCGGTGGAGGAGGTGGCGTCCAGAGCTCTGGTGGTGTGGGCAAGGACTTCGACTTCTTCGGCCAGACCGCCCAGGTAGCGAATGCCATTGAGGAGGAGCATGTTCGCTTCAATCGCCAGCAGCCGGCTTCGAAGGTTGCTCAGCCCGTACCGGCCCCTGCCACGCAGCGTGGCTATGACTATCAGCAGCAGTACTCGCAGCCTGCTCGGACTGGCTATGAGAAATACAAGGAGACGCCGATCGATGATCTGCAGGTTGACGCATCGCTCTGGGGTGTGGCGCCGAAGAAGCACCATGCGACAGCCTCAACCACCACTGCTTCTGCGTCTGCTGCATCGTCTGCTCCAGCTCCGGCACGGAAGATGCTGAGCCTGGAGGAGGTCGAGGCTCAGATGCGGGCCCAGGCAAAGAAGACTCCGCAACCTTCATCTCAGCCTCAAGCTCCCGCTCAGGCCGCGGCCGCGGCAGCCGCAATTCAGGGCCAGCAAGCGCAGTATCAACACCAGCAGCATCCGTCCTTCGATAACGCCTATCAGTATCCACAGCAAGTTCTGCACCCGCAGCAACCGCAGCAACAGCAGTACATGCCTATGCAGGTCGACCATGTCCGTCCCACTGAGCCTGCACAAGGCCACGCCCAGCGCCACAGCCAGGGTCAACCAATGACCATCCTCCAGAGGCCGCAGTCGAAGCACGCCCATGCTCCATCCCCTGGCGCTCCTAGTCCTCTCCAGCGTCATGACCAGCATCAGCAACAGCAGGCCCCTCCTGTACAGCCTGTTCAACCGGTCCACCCTGTTCAGCCCACGCAGATTCTGCAGAACCCCAACCGGCTGTCTGGAGACGGACAACACCTCAACGCTGCTGGTCGGGGCGGCCCTCGCGGTGTTCCCCAGGGACCCCGAGGACCTCTCCCGCCGATGGGCAGCCAGGGAGCGGGCAACTTCGCCGTCAAGCCTGATGCCTCCCAACTTGCTCATCTGTCAGAGGAAGAAAAGGCCGCTTTCCTCGACCAGGAGGCCAAGCGGGCCAAGAAGAACCATAAGATATTCCTCATGTCGCGCGACAACGGCATAATGACTCCTCAGGACAAGAACTTCATCACTCGCATCCAACTGCAGCAGCTTGTCTCGGCTACTGGAAACCCCAACGAGCTTGGCACCGACGAGTCCCTTGCCGAGGACTTCTACTATCAGGTTCACAGCCAGATCCAAGGTGGCCACCGTCAGCATCCCAGCCAGCCGCTGAACAACTTCGCCCAGACCTACCTCTTCCAGACAGGCAGCCGCCAGGGTGGCATGAGACGCGGACACCGGGGTGCGGACAACCACGTCCAGCGGATGGAGCAGCAGGTCCAGCGCGCCGTCGAGGCAGCTAAGAACAAGCCCAAGAACAAGCAGTTGGTCATCGAAGGGAGCTTGGGCAAGATCTCCTTCAGCAACGCCAAGACACCGAAGCCGCTTCTTAACATCAAGCGGACCGAGAGTTCGGGCGACGCGAACCGACCATCAACCGGCAACCGGACCCAGACTTCGGTCAACGGGCTGTCTCATAAGGAGGCGCTCCGTTCGATCGAGATTGTCTACGACACGCTGATGAAGATGGAGGATCACGAGCGTTACCGGCCGCCACCTCCGGCAAATGACCAGGACACCGAGGCTATTCAGAAGGTGCTCGCCTGGGAGGCAGAGGCGGGCAAACTCAACGAGAAGCTGTGGACGGCGCTCAAGGTCATGGAGCCCGTTGGCGTCTATCCTGTCCATCCGTTCATCACGCTGCTGTCCTATAACAAGGCCATGAAAGCCATTCAACGGATTTTTAGGAACACGACCCAGGAGCAGCGGACGACGATCCTCACCCTGGTCGTTGTCAGTCTGGACAGCCTCGACGTCGTCCGGGGAGCCCAGGTGAACACCAATGATACCCAGTTGAACGCTGCCATCCGCGAGAAGATCGACCTCTTCTCTCACTCGGTCATGTCTACTCTCTTCAATTTCATGAGCGAGCTGGACCTCGACATCGTCACCGGCATTCTGGGAATCATCTGCGGTAGGAACGTGGGCGCCATTGCCAGGTCCAAGATCGGCGCTTCCATGCTCACCATGATTCTGAGCCGTGCCGAGATTATTAGGCATGGAGGTGGAGGTAACCAACAGACGTGGCAGGCTTGGTATGTCCCGACATCTTTATCCCATTCGAGTGTGATGTATCGCTAACAACAGCTCCAGGGACGCCACCTATACTCAGTTCTTCAACATCCTCGAGCCATCGCTGCCCCACATCTTCCCCGGTACCGTCAACTCGGCCGAGGACGTCTATGTCTGGCAGCTTCTCGCCGCGATCGGCATCGGCGCCAGCCCCGAGCAGCAGCAGAGGCTCGTGCTGGCAGTCAAGGACCGTGTCATGGACACAGTTGGCCTTGCTAAGACCTTGCCGGCCGACATGGCGGCTCAGCGGCTGGCGAATGTCAATCTGTTCATGCGCTCCATCGGCCTGGACGTTGAACTGCTGAAGTAAAATGGGCTCTCGTATCTTATGATATATTAAGGGGAGAAGAGGTGTGGCGAAGGCGGGTGTGCAAGGAGGAATCGGGGCAACAGAGAAGCAATGCTGTGCTGGAGTTAGATCTAGGCTATCGTGCTCAGCTAGGGGGAAGGGAGGAGCGGGTGAGCTGATATCTGAGTGTATAATGGGCGGCTTTTTGCAGTAGCCTCGATCGAATTCGACGCCTTCGACTAACAGCATGACCATGAGATGGGACACAGCATCGGGTGTGGGGAGGCAACGAAGACTTGGTTGGGGTTGCGGTCTGCTCGACCAGTGGGCGACGGAAAAGCCGATGGAGCCGCCAAGGCTCAAGTGTAACAGAAAAGGAGCGTAGTGCGCTGTGGCTTTACAGGGAAGCCATTTGATTGATTTCTAGTTAAACCTCGAGCGTAAAAAGACCGAGGTATCCTGATGACCACCGATGTCCTATGCCCGCCTGTCTATCAATGCCAACAAACGCCTCTGACCATGCCCGAGACCCAATGCATAAGAAGTAGCCATCATTGACAATCCCAACCGGAAGACACGCAGATAGCCTCTAATCAATCTCCATAGCCGTCCCCCTCGTCCGTCCGCCTCTCGGCGCAGCACCCTTCCGCGGACCCCTCCCCGGCTCACCCTTGGCAACAGCCTCCTTCTTCACCCCAACCTTGCCCTTCTCCCTATCCACCCGATCTGTCACCGCCTCTTCGCCAGGCTTCTTCTCGTCCGCCTTGATGCCGCTGACAGCCCGCAGCAGCTCGTCCTCGCCCCAGTCAGTCCCCAGCCCGGGCACCCGCTCACTCAAGTCCGGCGCGCCGGCGTTCCCTTCCTTATCAACCACAACCTCCTCGTCTTCCTCTTCGTCGTCACCCTCCTTAGCCGGCTTCTTCCCCTTACCCTTCGACTCGGGCTGCGCGACGTCATCGTACGTCTGCAGGAGCAGCGACTGCTGGTAGGTCACCCACGAGTCGTCCCTCTCCTCGTCGGCAAAGTCGATCTTCTTCCAGGGCTCGAGCTGCACGCCCCTCAGCCGGTCGGCCATGGTCTCCGTCGCGGCCTCGTCGCCATTGCCGCCGCCGCCGTCGGCGGTGGACTTGATGGTCATGTGGATCGCGCGGGCGGCGGGGCCTTCCTTCTGGCCAGCCGCCCCGCCGCCAGAGGAGGACGAGGCGGTGGCGCGGGTGATGCGGTCTTGCTCGGCGGAGGCGTCGATGTGGTGCAACTGGGGCCGGAGGTGGGCTAGGGAGGTTACGGGGGTTAGGTGGACGTTTTCTGGGACACAGTTTGTTAGTGGCTGGAGTCTGACGGGAATGGATGAGGCAGAGGAGAAAAAGAGTCAAGGGGGAACATACTGCCCTGAAACACGGCGACGAGATACCGCGCGTCGGTGGACTCGGTGCTCAGCCCCCCCAAAGTCTGCGTCCTGTAGATCCTGTCCTGCCTCACGGCCTCGGCCCAGTCGCCCCCCTCGACGTTGTCGTCGGCCTGCCGACCGGCCCCCCTCGTCCGGGCCGGGGCGCCGCCCACGCCGAAGCCGCCCGCCACGCCCAGGCTCGTCTTGGAGGCCGCGCTCTTCGCTAGGGCGGACCCCCACACCATGCCCTTGTGGCGGTCGTAGCTGCTGTTGTAGTCGATGGGCACGTCGGCCTCGAGCATGCCGCTGGCGGCCTTGAGGCGCATGGCGGATATGGGGGGCACCTCGAGGCGGTCGGGGATGTCGGACTGGGTGTTTGGGTGCTGGAGGATGACGAGGCGGCGGTTGGCGGGGAGCGGGGGCTTGATGAAGACTTGGTAGGTGTGCTCGATTGGGTCGTCGGAGTCGTCTTGCAGGGTGGGGGTGGAGGACGCTGACATTGCGCTCTTGTTTGTAGTAGACTTGCGGGAATTGGTGTGGTTCTTTGTGAGAGCGAGGGTGTATTCTCTATTGAACGGGGAATTTGGACGCTGATGGTACAGGTGAGGATGGCGGGCAGTGTTGTAGTTTATGACGACTGTTCTTTCCTCGACTTTTTTCGAGTCACTCGTCGCCGGTCAAAGTCCAGATTCCCGGCTCCACTTGCCGTTGCAGTTTCCCCCCCGCAATGCGCTAGCGGCGCGCCAAGAATTTAGTGGATCGACGTCCCTTAATTGAGGCTCAAGCTGTCAAGCGTCTTGATTCGACTTCGTACACCGAACCGACCTCTAGAGTCTCGTTACATCAGGCTCTAAACGCTCCAAATCAGAGCAACAGTATGAATGGAATGCGTTGATGATACAAAAGTCCTTCGCTCCTTCACTCTGAGAGACTGCTGTCCTAGTGGACCGCTCTACCGCTCGCCTTTGATCTCATCCCTATGCATATAGTGATGGTGGACACAGGTAGCCCCTCTGCTGAGGAAAGAAGTCGAGGTGCGACTTGTCTTTTTGAATTAACATGGAAGAGGCGCGTCTAGTGGAGGAAGGTACCTCGGATTTTGCGAACCCACCGGAAACTGCGAGCCTACTGGAAGACTGGACGACTGGACGACTGCGAGGCTGCGAGACTGCGAGAGTACTGCAAGAGTCGCTCCTTACGGAAGCTTAGGTGGAAGGCTGGTTCCTAGCCGGCTGTAGTACTAGCTCCTAGCTCGGCTGTATTATTAGCTGGGAATGAAAGTACCGCTTAAGGATAGCTTATAAACTAGCTGTAATCCTAGCTCTAAGTGTACCTTAGCTCCTTAGCTAGAAGATATAATTCCTACCTTACCTACAAATAAGACCGGTAAAATACTAGCTGCATGCAAACTGATACTACCTATAAGCCTCGCTCCAACGTTAGTCTTTAGCAAGTGCTACTGTCATTGCTGCTATAGGAGCGATTACACCCAAAATTGCGCCTATTTTAGGTTAGGGTACCTTATAATTGTACGGAAGTGTGCGAAGACCTGCAGAATCTGTAAGGGTAGTATTCATTCTAGGCAACTATTAGCTGGCCGATGCTAGGCTTCGAGCGCTGGTGCCAGCCTATATCCTCCCTATATATTCCCGGTAAGGTAAGGTAAGGTACCCTACTTGGCGGGGAGCGGAGTCGGTAGCGAGTACGCTCCTGCTCCCGCTCTGCCATTTCCTGCGTGGGAGTACTGCTCTTCACATCCATGCCAGCTAGTCATCACTTTCCGCTCACTTTTCTACTTCACCCGTAGGAATATCAGTTCACCAGATTCCGGCGGCGCCAACTCACGTGTTCTCGCTTTTTTTTTTTTGTTCTGGACCTGCCCGCAGGTAATTCTCTGCTTCGGCTTCCCATGAGACCGGCGACAACTCAAGGCATGAGCAATCATCATCACTGACGTGTTCATGGTCTTATAACACCACACCACGGTATGCCTACACTTGCCTCGTCGTAGATGCTGTCATATATCTGCTGACATTGCTCTAGTAAAGTCCAGTTTTCTCTCTGAACTTCTCTTCTAGAGCGCCGCAATGTCTGCGCCGTGGGATCTCTACGTGGCACTTGCGTACCGGCCGAAACTTGGCTATCGCTCTCCTGAGCCTCCTCCTTCTCCTCCCAATTACGCGCTGACCGGCTTCATCTTCAATGTCGACGAGCCAGTCGAGCGCCTGAGACGCCGTCTCGAGAATCCGTCCGTCGACTTTTGCGCTGTTCCTTCCGGCAAAACCGAGACAGTCATAAACACTCTCATCTTGCTCTTCCGCACCCTCAACTACTACGTCCACTTCAAAGACATGACAGAGTACATGTCCAGTGTTGCCCACGACCTTTGCTGGGACGTTGCCGACTGCAGAGACATAGTGCGGCGTTACGTCAGGGCCCGTGAGGCCTTCACGAGTGTCCGCACGCGTAACCAGAGTCACCTTGCCCGACATAGGAGTCACGACTCGGACAGGGTCCGGTTGCTCTGCGACCTCGTCGACGAGTACATTTCAAGCAAGCCGGTCTACCGTGCAACGCCTGAGAGCCGCCACGACTTCTTCGACCAGACTCGTGCACTCTGGAAAGACATGCTCAAAGAAGCGAGTATTCTCGATCCTATGCGCATCATTGAGCCGCCGTGTGCGCCTGTCGGCCAGGATTGGCCAGCCGCGAGAGACCGCTCCGTGGACATCGGTCTCAAAAGACCACGTTCTCGGTCTCATCGCGGAGAGACGACGCGCCGCGGGCTTTCTCCTGTTGATTCATACCGGCCTCGGCGGGATCGCCGCTCAAACTCTCCAAAGCGGAATGGACCACGTCGGTGTTCTGTGTCCCGTCCAAGGTCACCCATTCGGCATCGATCACCGGTCAGGCGCCAGCGTCCTCGACGATCTTCATCTACCATCACACAGCGGTTTCCCCGATATGGAGCCCAACATTGGTCTCCAAACCGTCCGACTCGTTATAAGTCACCGGTTCGGGGCAATTCTAATGGGCCACGCCATGCCTGAGGCCAGTCTCCCTATCCTCGTGCCCGACAGACACTCGCAACGCCTGGACAAGATGCCAATACCGGTAGAGATGCTAGCATGGCTGGAGACGATGATATGAAGATGGAAGACGTAGAGCAAGGTAAGCCTGCTAGTCTCTCTCTATCCTGGACTCTGTGACACTAACAACACCTCAGATAACCCATGTCCTGGAAACCTGGCAACCGAGCTGGTTGTCATTGCCGATCACATGAAGCAGGCAAGGACTCTGGCGCAGAATTTAGATCTTAAACGGTGGCCCCAGTTTGAGAAAGAGATTGCCGCTTTTGTTGACCATGTCCAGAGCGACGAGAAAGAGGCGCATAGGCTGGTCAAGCAGATGGATAGTGTCCTTGACAGGGAGCAGTTCTGAGGAGACGGGATTTGGCGGCATGAGTCTGGAATGTGTACAAACTCGGCCTCACGACGGCAGTCTCTACTTTACAACGAGTAGATACGCATAATGCGGCCGAGGTGCTAGCAGAGAAGCACAGATCGAGCATCCATGTGAATATTCTTCGGCCATTGAGCCTGGCCTTTTCCGTGTCTAGGAGTCAGATAGGGAGAATAATACCTTCGATAACAAGTCCAAGGACATACTGTATCAAGATAGTGACCTCAGTCGGCCTTATGTCCTATGTACTCGAAGAGAACGGCATGATCCTTCTTCTAACATGGAATCTCATACCCTCTCAGCATCCCAGCATACTTCACGGCTGTCACTAACCTTGCGCCACCCTCGATCTAGACAGCCATGCACAACATCAGGTCCGGCCCCAGCAACCACTCTTCATTCAGGCCACTCATGTGGCTTGACAGAGTACTTGGCATATCCCACGTGTTAGACACAGCAGGCTTCGGGACTTGCTTGACCTTAGTCAATAGGCCGATGACAGGAGCCGCCAGTAGCCCCTTTACGCTGTACCCGCCTTCTTGATGGCTTCGTTGACTGCTACGCTCAACCGACTCAGAAGCCTTAACCGGCAAACCCGGGAACAGTCAGACGCAACGGCGGCCAATTTTAAGCAGCTGCAGTATGGACATGGTAGGACACCTCCAGTTGATATTTCTTGTCTTACGTCACTTTTGTGCACGGGAGTCGGCACAGGCAACGATAAGAGACCATAGATGGTTATAGCCGTTGCTGCTTTTGTTGTACCAGGAGGAACACATTCCTCCTGATCTGAGAAATAATGTATCACTCTTAGGAAGGTGTTTCTTTGCGCCGAATGAGAGTAGTCGGTACTGTATCATTTCAGAGAATGGTATCTTAGGCAACACAGGGATAAGCCAAAGGACATACGAGTACTTGACTAGACAGACAATGAAAGGAGGAGCATTGGCGTCTCAAAGACATGGCTGCATTACATAAATGAGCCTCAGAGGCATCATATGCACCGTATTCTCTAGGAGTTATCACTCCCTCGAAAGAACCCAGTTGCCAAAAGAACCGTTAGCCCCTGTGTAGGGCAAGCAATGTTTCCTTCCTTTCATGTGGCCTAGCCTCCTTGTCCATTACTTCCATCTCCACCGAAAACAATGTGCCCTCCTACTCTTCTACCTACGAGTCTAGAAAACTTGAGCGCCATTTGAGCTTTGTCATCGGCACTCTGGATCGCGTCTACAAGGTCAATAAACATGAATGTCGGTGGGCCTGGGATCCGGCTGATCTTGGAGTGGGCCTGCCTGATTAAAGCCGCCATCTCCCTGAGCTCCTCAAGAGCCTTGCCGTTCTCCTCAGTTTTGACGTCTGTTAGTAGAGGTTAAGATTAGTACGCCAACCCTTCTAGTTAATCTCAGGTTTTTGGGGAGGGTCTACCTTGGTGCGCGATGATTTGACAGTTCTCATGTTCTCTTGAGACGTCACCGTGGACCACGGAACCAGGATGCTTAAGGTTATCTGCCAGAACAGCAGCCTCGGAGTGGAGCTGGCCTCTGGGATTCAACCAGTCCGCATCAGCCGGCACTGGCGGTGCCGGGAACGCAAAGCTGGGATCCAATATATCGGATTCCGCCGAGTTCTGGCGGACGACGAGCTCCCAGTAGTCACGGTGCTGGTCGAGGAACTCCTTTCGATCTCTGGTAAACAGCCAGCGAGGCTCGGGAGTGGACCAGAGGTTGTCGACAAGGTCGCAGATGAACTTCGCAGTCTCGGTCCTGGGCTCGGGGGTGATCAGATCGAGCCTGGCGAGATACAGCTTGCGCGCGGCGATGTACTGGTGAAGTATCGCGGCGCATTCGTCGTGTGGCCAAGTCAGCCCATTGCTGACGTACGCGATGAAGTAGTCCGGGAGGTCCCTGAAATCGATGTAGAAGTTGGCGGCTCGAAACAGGACGACGAGGTTGCTCTCAACGGTATTGGTGTTCTCGCCGCTGCTGGTGACATTGAGACGACCGTTGCTCTGATATGCGGTGCATGGTGACTTGAGGATCGCTAGCAGGCTGCTGGGCTGCGGCAGGTCGTTCAAGTCGAAGCCACCCAGCGGCGGGAACGGGGACGACGCCATCTTGGGAGAGTCTTCGAGGTTGAAAGCACAAGTTAGAAAGAAGACGGGAACACAGATGGGTTTATATAGGTGTTGATCTGCAAAGACACGTTTGAGGGAGTTCGCCTACCTAAGGCTCACCTTGGCCGTGGGTGGGAAGGTATGGACTGGGTCTCGGGTAAGCAGTAGGAAGAGAGAAGTGTCGGCAAACGCGAAATATAGAGTGCTGGGAACATGGCAGATAGAATGGCGGATAGAACTCCGTTAAGGTGCTATAATGGTGAACCTGGGGACGATGTGGACTTGGCAGGGATGGTGCCGTAACTAGTCTTTGTCAAAGCGACAACAATGCTAGGCGATTATGAAAGTGACGCTAGGTAGTTGTTCAAACATTCACTGGCTTTATATTTCCTCACCAAAGCATTTTATATGTCCAAAATTTCACTCGCTACCATCCAGATTTTCATAAGAATTTATGTCAACGGTTGGGGTTGGTGTTTGTTGTCATAACCCACCAGCTTTTGGCTCTACGTTCATATCGAGACGCCTCATTTTTCTGAGATACGGACCGAACTACTTCATTACCAATTAAGGGCCGGACTAATCTCGGGCATGCTTCTCCGTTGCCCCAGAGCACATGGTCTCTTGTGGTCTCTCTCTTCGAAGATGGGGTTTCTTAATGTTAATTCCGAACTGGGAGAGTACTCTACGTAAGGTACTGTACTGTACTGTACATACAGTATAGTTCCCCGCATTCTCCTCCTTCCCCGCATTCCCCGCATCTCAGCTTGACTGGTGTCTGTCGTGGCGGCCCACTTGAGCCTCATCAACGACCAACTTCATGCGTTCAGGATATCGTCCCTACAATAACTACAGAGCAACACACGACGTATGCTCTTCCTCAGCACCAGTAGCGAGTTTATTTGCCCTCTGAAACGCCGGAATAGCCCTCTTCTCCTCGTATCTTTCTCGTGCCTTTCAATCCTTATTAGCATCGCCCCCCTTGACAGGTAGCGGGCAGCAGTGTCCCTGTCATCGATTTCTGTTGTCTGTCCCTCTTGAACACGACAGCACCCTGTAATGCTTCTTTCATTGAGGTCTCTTTATAGCAACGTGTCTGTCATGGCTGTGCAGTGTATCTCGTTTTCGACCTTTTGGTACAGGAGCTGCAGAGGAGGTCCCCAGCCTTCTGAGTACAGGTTTCTGGTGTGATCAAGCTCAAAACTCCCTGGCCTGTATGTCGAAGAGCTCGCCGTACCACAAAAGCCCTGCTGCCAAAGTTCGCAACATGGCCGTCTGCTGGGCTAACAGCGGGGGAAGGTCCGGGTTATCGATGCTCTCTGCTGGAGCCGGACATTGTCTGCGGCCTGGTGGGCAGCCGTACCTATGAGACAATGCCTGAGTTGTATTCTAGCTGCTGTTGCTTGTGGGTGTTAGCGTGTGTCTGCACATGGACTCGGTGCATGATGGTCTTACCCGGATCCAAAGCCGCAGGAGGAAAGCGGGGTTGCTGAAGCTGTGAGAGGCGATGCAACCCGTCGAAGAACTACTCTCTGCGGTAGGTTGAAGACGTGTGCAAAGCTCAGACCTCAGAAGTTCAAAATAGACACGGATAAACTAAACTCCCTGTCTCTGCTGATAGGCTTGCAAGTATACCCGAGGTTTAGCTTTCAGAAGTGAATGGAAGAGAGCTACTAGCCCTCCCTTCGACCGTAGCACGTAGACGTGTAACATCGCGATAACACTCCCATAGGCCCATTTGAAGCCGAGAGTGAGAGCTTACAGGCCAACCAGGGCTATAGTAACCAGTTTCATTACCATGCCTATCTCTTAGAACATTTTCTGCACTCCAATCGCGTGCGGCTGTATTATGGCATCAGTCGACGATCAACATGCCTTCGCCGTGATGACCACCGCTTGGCTCTATCGATCCGCCAGCCGCAAGCAAGATTTTAGATCCCATACATGGGACAAGGCCTTTGAAAAGGAATCCAAATATTTGTTAAACCCTCGTGTTCCCAATCCCCTTAGCTGCTGCATCTGTGTGTGGCAGCAACAAGTCACCCGTAGCACCTCGCCGCCGGGAACGAAAAATACATCCCTTGAGCAAAGTCTACGCTCAAAAAAAAAAAAAAAAAAAAAAAAAAAAAAAAAAAGAAGGAAAAGAGTTATGAGAGGGTATGTTTCGCATCTGTCTGTGATCAATGACTTATGTAGAAAATGCAAAAGATAACATAGGTAAGTGGAGGCTCCTATCTGCCGCTGGTGGAATCGAACCACCACTTTGTGGAATCTGTGTGTGGGGTTAGGGGGGAGATTCCACAACCACTGAGTTACATGCGTGATCTACTATCTTCGGTACAAGGAGGGGTGATACTTTTGCTTATAAGCTGGCTGGAAATCTGCCTGTGCCCTGCACTGCGAGATTACCCCGAACGGACAGTCTCGCTACCACTCGCGCGCTAGCACACACGCGACTTCTCTTTGTGTTTGTTACTCGGTTTTCACCAGATCGCGTCTACGTGAGGGTTCGACATGTTTATTCTGCAACATTTCCTTGACCCGCCTCTGATCCACGGATACATCAAGTCCTTGACTTAGCATGCCTTTCGGTCTGTCATCGCCAACTTCCGAGAGTACTACAGCCAGTCCTTGGCTTCCTGAGGTATCTGACAAGATGCTTGGTGCATGGCCTGGGATGAACAATGCCTAAGGCCCGCAGGGATCTTGAGTCGTCCTTGACGCGTTCTGCCGTTTTCCCGTTGCTGCTTCATCCCATGATACTTAGCATCAACACCTCTAGCTTCGACGGCCGTCTCCACCGAATCCAAATAGAACTGACTTCTCGTGTCTTTCCAGAGATCCTCCCCAGAGCCCAGATTGACCAGAGCATTTCGACTACCTATTTTAAAAGCTGCAATTCACAATGGCGGACGAGAAGTTGCTTGATGGCGCAGAGGAAACGAGTAGGTCTGCATGGACTCTTACCCGTGCGAGTCGTTACTAACCTGCCACAGTCCTCAAGTACCGGAAGCTCATGCAGAGGTATCAAGACGTCACCGCAGCATCGCTGAATCTCGCCATGTCGGTTCGCGCCCTCGTCAAGGAACCCGGTGTGAAGCTGGGCCCCCTAAAGGAGTATTGCAAGCTGCTCCAGAAGCTCAAAGATGCGGAAGACAAGATGCTCAACGACTTCTGCACGGAGATGATGCATGAACTAGTTCCCGTTGGCGTGGAGGCGATCAAGGGCATGGGCATGGAGGGTGACTTGGGAAAGTGTACATGCGGCAGACAGGAGCGTCGGAACCATTAGGATGCTATGGAAAAGAAGGCCGGACTGGAAGAGAATGACGAGGGTCCATCACTAGGTCATCTGGCTGCTGCGGCGGCACGGAAAGCAGGGGAGTGGTGGAATGAACCAGGCCACAGCACAGAATCACCATTGCTCTACTACTGAAGTCAGACCAAACTTTGGTCCTGATGTCGTCCTGGTACTTACCTGCTCGCACTTCCCAAGGACTCACTGCAACCTCACATCAGTAAGCTCCAGACTCTCGATTGCCTCTCCGAACATGATGCCGTGTACATAAGCCTCACCAACCAGCTCGAGGTTACCGTTGGCCATGTCGCGGAACACAAAAGGGGTCTTCAACCCAGGCACAATCCAGATAGAGTCGCCCCTTTCGGTCGACTTGGGAACCATGGCCAACAGGTTGAAGTCTGTCCGAGTAAGTCGCCGCAGGAGACACACGCGGCTCATGTGGTTGCCCAGAGCTTCGATCTTGCCCATCATCTCTGCAACCACCTCGGGATCATGGTCCGGACCGTCTCCCTTCAACACCCGAGCCAGCCGTCGGATCTCGTCACCCTCGGGAAATACGCTTCCTGGGTCGATTGCGCGAAGGTGGTCAATTTGGATGATCATCCGCTCTAGCTCACTTTCGAAGGTCGAGGTGGACCAGAAGCTCGCTGTCCGACAGATCACCATGCCGATGTAGTTGTACACGAACGCGAGGCCGAAGTCTGCAGGTGCCGGATGTCGATCCCACGCAATGTCCGCGATAACGGTCCGCCAAAGGACTTCAGTGAGACCTTGACCGTTATCAGCCCCATAAGGGCGGTCTAGTTGGAGGACGAGGTCTACCAAGCTGCTCAGATCCATGTCCCTTGTCATCTGCTCCGCCTCCAGGGACAGCTCCTCAATCGCGCAGACACGTGCGGCTCTGAACTTGAGAATCCCTCGCTCTTGCACATCCGGCCGCTCAAGAGGAAGTCCCTTGGAAGGGTCCCATAAGCCGTTGACCAGCTGTATCGTCATCAGAGGTACAGGCGCTAGCGGTACAGTCCAGTCCACAACCCAGGAGGGAGTGACAGCAGCACCGTGCATGGAGCGCTCCTGTACCGCCGGAAATACCGTCAAGTCCCAGCTGGAGCGGATGCAAAGGAGCGTCGTCTGCTGCAGGACGTCCGCAAGATCCGCTTCGTAGTTAGGTAGGACTGGAAGCTCGCGAGGTTCCTTGCCAAGCGCTCTGGCGATAAGGTTGAGGAGGGGATAGACGTTATCGAGGGCCTGGGTAGCCTGTCTTGATCTCATGGAACTCAGAATCGCTAGCGGTTGGACCCTCAGCTGCTGCAAATCCTCGCTCATCTGGGACACTACAGCAACCGCTCCGACCTGTGGGCCAGTACCGGGTGGGTACTCTGATATGTGTAGCTGCAGGATCTGCGTGCTCCATCCGCTCAGAATAAGCATCTTGCTGACGTCAAAAAGCGTCTGCGAGGAAACATGGAACTCCCCGCACAAGAAGGTGAGTTGGCGTGCGAAAACTGCTTCCTGGACGACCCAGACGCGGTTGAAGTACGCACGGCGGGAAAACCCGACGAAAGCCCGCCACTCTCGGTCGGTTGTCCTTCGTATTGCGAGAGCCTCGTAGGTGTCGTCGGAGGCGATGGAAAGCCGTTGCATGTCATCTAGCCTCCGCATCGGAATCTTCTTGAGTTCTTCCAACACATCGATGGCCAATCCAGTCTCGGGCAACGAGTCGCCGAGCCAGATGATGACGGAGGATGCACGCTGATAGATGTCCCCCATCCTCAGGATCTGCGCGCTCTTCTCCTCGAGGTTGTCCTGAGCGATGCAGACGGCGTCCACCCATAGGTACTTGTGCTCCAGCTGCTTGTAGCCATCCTCGCGCAACCGGTCGAAGAACTCCTTGAGGTTCTTGCCCACGTACAGTCTCTGACCGTTGCAGAGGATAGGCTTCTTGTTGTGCTCGCCGTAGCTGGCGGCTATCGGGCCGGAGGTCCCGGCGAAGAGATCTGGCAGCTCGAGGTTGGGCACGTCGAACGGCGAGCCGCAGCAGTACGAGAGCGCCTGATAAGGCGGTGCGTCGTCGAGCTCGAAAGTCTCCAGGGTGACGTGGATTTGGCTGGAGTCGCCGGGTTCGAAGGAGATAAGGCGGAATGAGCTTGGTGAGGGCAGCGGTGCATACTGATACTTCTGGCGCCTATCGACCAGGTCAATCAGCGGTGTCAGGCGCTCTGTCACTGCTTCTTGCAGCGTTTGGAAGATGGCGTTCATCATTCTGGACTCCGAGACCGCCTAACGTACCATCCGGGGAGGATGGAAATATCGAAGCAGTTGATTTCAGCTCAGTATCCCGCAAGCATCGTTGGGATTCAGCTCAGCCCTGGCACATTCTGAGCCATGATTGGGCTGCCAGCAATGTGGCGCCTGCATGATGTCGCTGCTTCACACGACATTCATTGGTCAACCGCCCATTATGCACTTCCGGGCAAGGAAGACTATATCTGGGCCACTGTAAAAAGCCATAATATCGAGTAGAAATTGAAGGGGTCTCTTGAGAGGTAATGGGTTACCTTGTAGTAAGGATCGTGAAAGCAGCAAGGGTTCTTTACGAGAACTTCAGATTTGTCCTGCTCCGCTGTATGGTTTGGTATCTGTAGCTAAAGGGTTGGGAAATGCACGCACGGTTTGGAACAGACTATAGCAGTCTTGAGCCTCAGGTGTCTTTATCAAGCCCCCTATGTGAACGGTTCACTGGGCCACGATCAGCTTCATCCATAGCCCATACGACTCCGGCCTGTTCTTTCACTTTCCAGCAAGCACAAGTCGTCTTCTTCTTGACCTTTCCGCAGACATAAGTAGGCCAAGCTCATTTTCTAGTGATGAAGAACCTACACTCCTTTCTTCCTCAATCCCAGTCAAGAATACTCATCCTCTCCAGCAAGACCCTTCCGCATCTCACCATGTCAGCGTCAAACTGGAACCCGGGCGTCTATGAGCTGATGGGCGGAATCACCCAGTTGCACAACGACTTCATGGCCATCGTCAACGGTGAGAATCTAATCCCCAGTATTGGATCCCATCACAGACATTCAGCTGACCTTTCCTCAGGTCCGCAACAAGATCCCCCAAGCCAGGAAACCGTCGACAAGGTAGAGGACTATGCCGAGACATTCTCAGACACGATCCTCTGCCTCCACTACCTTGTGCTCATCCAAGAGCGCGATAGCGAGTTGCAAGAGCTATTCCTCAAGCTGCTCAAGTTGACGGAGAAACAGCACGGCCTTGTCCTCATCTATGCAGAGATGCTGCAGCAGGAAAAGACTCGCGCTGAAGTCATGGCTGCTGACGCTGCCAAAGCAGCGTCAGATGACAAAATGTGAGAGGAGTCTGGCACAATAATGTGTGATTGGGGATAGAACAGGCATGCTTTGGGATGTTACTGTGCTAGTTATGAAAGGAGTCACACTAGTCTTTTCATAAAAGTGCTGGGGAAGGAAGTATCAGAAGTGTTTTTCTAAGGAGTCGATATGTGCAGAAAGCCAAGAAAACAAGGAGGAAACATAAAGCTGGGATAGCGATAAAGACCTACGATGCGTCTGACGGAGAGCATCTCATGTGTATCTTTAGACATCCTCAGTATCAGAGTCTCCATAAGAACCCTGATGCAGCGTCATCAGACCGCTCATCCTCAGCGTTTCCCATCGAGTGCGGTATTCAATGCCGCCCTCACTTCACTGCGGTTCTCGCCCAGAGAATCCGTTCCCAGCGGCGTCCACCGGCCGGCAGCGATATCTTCCTTGACCCTCTTCGCAACATCTTGGGTCGTCTCCCCAAAGTGCGTCGTCTCCTCGATCCACTCCTTCTCCTCCGCCGTCGACTCCCTCCCGCGAATCGCGTTCTGGCATGGATACCTCCCATAGTGCTCGATAATCGGCACGTGTATATCCATGAGCATGCACATCCAGTACGTCCAGCTCGCCGGCGTGACGTCCTCGCCCTGCGGCGGCCCGGCGCGATAGACCCGCGGATACCCCGTCAGATCCGCCAGGGTCTCTTTGCGCTTTGCGCGCCACGGATCGGGCACCCCGGTTTCGCTCTCGACGATGGTCCGCGTCTCGTCGGTGAACTCCAGCGCGGTATGCTGGTACTCTAGGCGCTCCGAGTGCACGAAGGGAGTGCCGAACCAGAAGCGCACGCCGATCCAGTAGTCGAGGCCCGCGGACTTCTGCCACAGATCCCACCCGTCCGGGCGCTGCTCGGTGCGAAGGACGTGCCAGATCTGGGCTAGCCGTTCGGACAGGGGCATGAAGTACGAGTAGGTCCAGCGCTCGTCTATGCCGCGGAACAAGAGGCGGGGGCAGTGGTCCAGCAGGAGCTGGAGGCCGAGACATTGCTCGGGGTAGCTTGCGTCGGTCGGCGGGGGGAGGAATGTCGAAAGATCTGGGATGCCGTCCAGGCCGACCTTGCTGAGTGCGATGAGGGTCGGCCAGACTCTGTCCTGCACGACAGGGCCGAAGTTGTCTTCGAGAAAGATGTTTCGGCCAAACTCTGCAAAGTCAATTGGGGCGTGCTTGTCATAGGGCAGACGGGCGTTGACAATATGGGTGAGCAGCTCAGGAGTGAGGAGTCGCTTCAGCTCCTCTAGGGCGGTCGGACCTCCACCCATCATAAATCACCGTGGCGCAATCCTCAAGCTTTTGAACAGGTGGGCTGTCTAGCGGGAAGCTGACAGCTTTCTCTTCAAATTGAGATCGAGGTCTGAATGGTAGTTATATCTTCTCGTTTTCGCTTGTTACATGCTGACGATGGCAGTCCCGGATGTCAGCATGTCAGCATTGTCAGCAATCCATCGAGGAGGGGCCGCCAATCGGGCTGTTAGGTCGTAAAGCGGGGCGTGCTTATTCAGCCGGACATACCACATAGATACCACCAGGCAACGGCGGCCGACGCGATCCAGGGGCCGGAGCGCGAGGCGCTAGGACTATTGGAACGGTGCAGTCAAGAGTTGAAACCCTTTCCGGCTAGACCTTGACGGGGACGGAGCGGCAGAGCTTGCTCCATGTCCACCGGCTTGAGCAGTGCTTAGATGGTAGTGCTAAACTGTGTCTACCTTCGTCGAGTTAGCCGTGTCGACTATCAACCTCTGGGATTCAAGTACCATTAGATGGAACGGATTTGGAAGAGTAACTCAAAAGCAAAGCGGCAGTACATCGACTTGCACTGGATCCACGTCTCGTACTGCACGTAGAAGCTAAGGGAGAACCTCTTGCATTGCAGATTTCGACGGCATCACCGCCAACTGGGAGGAGACGGAGGACCTGGCGTTTGTTAAATTTGATACGGACAAAAGCTGCACTAATGCTGAGACCTCGATTGAGTGACGGGAGGAAATTGCACTTAGAGGGGAGACGCGCTGAGACCATAAAACTGCCCTTTGGCGCTGATTCAAGATATTTGAACTGGAGAAACACCAGACCTCAATCCCGCTGAGACACACCTACATATTATTGTGGTACGCTTGCATTAACCTCAAGAGATGTGTCATACACGATCGGGAGCGTCTCTGCCTACATTTCCTCCGGACGCTACTCTTTATGCGGGCATAAAGACAAGTCTGTGAGCGGAGGTTGCCTTAGCAAGTGAAGCGAACTCGATGGACGCAATTCACTTCAGGGGTTGAGTTTGACCCACAGCATTGTTTGGTAAAACGCGTCAAGCATCGCCTCTCTCAACTTTTTCTACCTCCACGACTGCTCAACTTCCCATTTCCCATCGAACTTGGTCACTCATCGCTGTGATACTTCGCAGAGTCCTTGCGCCGCTATACCAGACAGGGTGAGTGCTGCAAAATTTGACACCTCTGTCTACTATTGGTTTCAGTCCGGCTATCATTGAAGTTTTGCGAAAAGCTGACAGATTCGGAGTTGGAGCCTTCTCACCAGGAGCCGCTCCCGATGCATCGCGAATCGGCTGGCCAACATGTTTCGTCTCACTTCCGTCTCCCCAGATCGCTCAATGCGCCTTACTTTAACCAATTCGTTGCATTCATTGCCAAGTATTATCCGATCTTTACTGACTGAAGTCTTACATCAGATAGAGACTGCTAGTTGCTTGTTGAAATTCAAGCCACGACTATGGCTTCCGAAGCATCCGCTATTTACCGCCCGACAGCGGAGATGGCCGCACAAAAAGAGCAGTCACCGTACTGGATTGAGGGAAGCTGGTTCTTCGGTCCTCTCAAAGACTCAAAGCTGCAGATATACCTTCACACCGTGTACCCTTTTGCCATGGCTGGGGATACGCTTGGCACAGTCATCCAGAAGAATCTCATTGCCCTCCTCCACACTCTTCTCTTCTACGCCCACTTCTTTGACCTTGAGGATGCCTACCTTTCCACCGCTGCCGAAGACCTTGGATGGAACGTCTACTGTTGCGAGAAGATTGTACGTCATTTTGTCGGAGCTCGAGCTGCGTTCTTTGCTCGCTCGAAGCGCGCCAAGGGTCCTGCTTCGGGAATAACCAAGATCCTCTGCGATCTCATAGACCGCTACAAAGCTGTGTCTACCAGCGTCATCAAGCAACGGTATTCATCGAACAGGATGACCTACATACTGCTCACGCGTACTACCTGGAGGAACATGATAGCGCAAGATCCCGCTGGACTGGTCGCAAAGTCGTTCACCCCTCCCATGCAGCCGCCTGAGAAACCTGACTGGCTCGTGAAGTCAGAGGTCCAGTCGACGCAGCATATTCACCCTGCCTACAGCCGCAATGCCAGATCCAAGTCTCCGGATTCTTCAACGACGAGGCACGTCCGCACGCGCTCCCCACTGAGTACCCGCGTCACCGCCAAGCTGCCCGAGCGACTCAACCCGGCTGTCAAGGAGGGGCCAATGGCCAAGAACAACACGACAAACGCCCATGTCAATATGAGAGGGACTACTTTCGCAAGTCCCGCGACGGATTGTCCGGCTGCCGTACAAGGGAAGACTTCCATACATTACACTCATCGCTAGCCGCTAAGCTAACACAGCCAACAGTCATGGTGAATAAGCGCCAGCTTGCCAACGAGGTGACAAGCCTCATGGCAGAGACAAACACGAAGATGGAGCAGTTCCTCAATCTCTCCGATGTCGCTTGCTCGACTAAGAAGAAGTTCCACTTTGCGATGATCAACCACCGAGTTGCTATGGAGCATGTCTTGGAGGCCGAGGACGAGCTCTAAGCTCTAGGTGGGAAAAGTTTTGCCCAATTGTTTTTGAGTGTTTCCTGTCTTGACCGGCAAGCGAGGACGACTGCATTGCAAAGTAACCCCCATTAGACGGCCCGTTGAGAGGGAATATACTATCCATGGCCACCAAACCACGCGGAACTACTACTGACTCCTGTATATCGAGAGGCTTGTATTTCTTTATAGTTGCGTTCAGGAGCTCAGCTAAGCGAGAGACATAGAGAGAATGAATACAGAGTCCTTGCTTATAGTTTATACGGAGCGGCGGAAAGCATAAGGGAATCTGAATAACACTTCTGTACGGGGAGAGGTCGGGACTCCTTGGTCTTGGATTGCGTCAGTTTCTAGCGATGATTCTGGATGTATCCTTTGGCCTCTTGCTGAAGTCTATCATATTATCGACAAGCAACTGTGCACCCTACCGGCGACGCATAGTCTGGATAACATGAAGTTGCTGTCGAGTTTAGCATGGGGCTGAAATAAGGTTGTGGACCCAGGGGCTGGGCAAGCTTCCCCGCACGTCCTGTCAGGGTTGACGATGTGGGCTATGCTGTCACGTTTCTTGCGGCGTTAGGCCATTACGCTCCTTATATTTCCCACAGAAAGAAGAATTCGAGCTTGTACGAAACTGCTTCGCAAGTTACGTGTTCGTACGCCACACGCAAGGTCATTTAGGCATCTGTCTCTCGAGAATTTAGGTCTATGTTTGGTTTTGGTGATGCGCCGTCTTCCCCGCGTTCCCCAAGCTGCGTTGTTCCCCACATGCCCAACCTGGATAGAGCGGCATTATGATTGGCCACACACGCACAAACTCGTAGTCGCCGAAAGTGACATCTGTAACATCGAGGTGCGACGACACTCGACCATTCCACCTGCACCCATGTGCCGTAGTCCCTGGTCCCTGGCCAAACCCTGCAATGATCCCCGATATCCGTTACCTGTAGTTGTCGCTGGGAAGACTGCCATCCGGGGGACTACGTTCAGCCATCGGTGTCGTAGTGTCAGTAAGGGGCAAGTTCATGCTGTGATCTGCGCGGGGTACACTTACTCATCTCAACATCAGAAATCTGGTCGTGTCCCTCGTCCTGGGAGCTCGGGCGAAGAGGAAGCTGGAGGACCGGCCCGAGCGGAGCGCCACCGCTGCCTGGCGCAAGTGACCGAGAAGTGCCACTTCGACCGCCTCGGGCCGGAAGCGCTCCTTGAGCCAGCCAGTTTGCATTCTGCGAGAGTTGAGGCACGGCGGGGGCAGTGAGAAGAAGCTCCTATGGGCGTGTCGCGGCCAACGTCTTCCAGTGCTCTATGCAAGCCTTGATGTAGGCCTTGCCCTGCTCTGTGACTGGGAACCTGCGCACCTCAGCCTGAATGAGCTGGTCGACAAGGTCGCAGACAAGAATATTCCTGGCCGATGGAGTTGACTGCATAGAGGTGCCGTTACCACCGTTGTTGATGAGGTACTTCATGCGGGCTTCCACATAGCGCGTGACGAGCCACTTGCAGACGCCGCAATTCCAGCCGAGGCCCTTCGCGACGGCTGGAAGGTACCGACAGCGGATATCGGCGACGTGACGGTGGTAATGCAGAGTGCGGAAGAGAATAGGACGTTGTTCTCGAGTGACATCCCGCTCGCTGGCCCCATCTGAAGAGAATGGCTGAGCTTGCTCAAGGAGATACTTGTTTCTTCATTGGCGGATCTCGCCGCGGAGTGTGAGGCCATCGAGCCGAAATAGAGATGCCGAATCCAACGGGGGCCCATCTCTACCGTTGGAGCCACTGTATAACAAAATAGTCAGCCACGGTCGGCATGGCGGTTGGGTATGGTAGACGAGATGATTCGAAAAGGAAAGCTTGCAAATGTCCTGTGAAACACCGCGGAGGAGTACTAACCGGGTCACAAAGGTGGGTTCTACACCTCAAAGTTTGATAGGCGGAGCCACAGACACTTCGCGGTGGTCTGGAATGGCTCGCATTGATGACGACGAGAGCCTTTTTAGAATCTTCCGGTGACTGGAGACGTCTTGTTTCTTGGGAGTGGAATACTGAGCCGGTACATTAACCGGGGGAAAACGCGCCTTTGTTCCCTTTAGGAACTCTGAGTGGGTGGCTGAGTTCAACCAGGTGAGATGGCTGGGACCCACACGTCAGGTACTGCAGTCTGCGCTTGATAAGTAAACTTCTTCTTTGTCTTCTCACACAATCAAACGATCTGTGGTACAACGGTGAATAGCGTACGTTACCTTATATTTGCGACTTCTGTCGGGGCACGGTTCGATCCCAGTGTCTTGCAATACATTACCGGTGTCAGAGGCAAGTTCCTCTGGTACAGTGTAGCCCTACGCACGTTCAAATATAAGACTCGTACGGGGGGGCATGGTTTGAATCTCATGTCTTGTAATACAGGGCCAGTGTCACAGCAGCTTACTAAAAAAAATTTCTTTTCCTTTTCTTCCCCTTCCCCTCACTTTTTGATGCCAAGAACAGCATACAGCTCTCATCTCTCTTTGCATGATGTAAACGTTGCTATATCTGTCTGCGTTACTCTTGTCTTTGGAATTGCTATTCCTTGCTCCAGTTGCTTATGCTGCTGCCGAATGGACTCGCTTCAGTCCAGCATGAGGCGCGAGAGAGTCGTTACCTACCTTTAGGTACCTTATCTTAGGACACATCTATGTTGTACAAGGTAAGGTAGTATCATAGGACTGTAGCTAGAGTATTCGCACACTTTAAATTTTCGAACGTCTGTTTTAGCCCTTGTACTGCTGAGTGTGAAGAGCAGGTACCGTAAGGTGGTTGCCGTCGGTCGGAGTTCTTGAAGAACATCTCATTGTGCGGCGCTGAAGATGTCACTGTGCTCAATACTCATGTGGAGGGGACCTTAGATATACGATGTCTAGCGGGGAGACTGGCAAAATGACATCAACTAGGGCTTAAAAGGGCGTTGAAGACAGTGAAGTAGACAATAACGGGTTACTAGATTGAGTCACTGCTCCTGTAAAGATGGTAGGCCTTAAAGATGACGGATGAGGGCTTTGCTGGCGCTAACCTCATGACAGTTTCCAGATTCGATTTTCTCGATATGTGTTCTACTGGCGGCCAAGGGTCAAATGTCACACACATGAGACCGGCATGGGTCACGCCAGGTCTAGAGGTGCACCCACGCCATGATAGAGGGATCAAGTTATGAGGCTGATGCCCAAGCCGTCCTTGTTTCAAATATAGTGCCATGTCAGTGATGTGGCATGAAATTGGACCAATGGACCGCGCTTCACTCATCGCATCCGTTGTAAAGGCCTGGTGAACTGTTCAAGAACTGTCCTGACGTCAAGGGTGGATTGGTCACTTGCCTGGCGCCGCAGGTAGCTCTCGTATCTGTCCGATTTCGTTCATATCTTGCCTGCGGCTAGGATTATCAGTGTCACAGAGCCCAAGTTGGGGGTACTGCCATTGCTGGATATCAAGGTATGTGTCATTTCTTTCCAGGGTACTCTGATACCGTACGAGACGCGACCGAGTGACAGCGCTACAGCATCTATGACAAGCCCTTCTGCTGTCGCAAGAAGCGGCCCGCTGTTCAGAACGAGAGTCTCGAAAGTCTCGACTTCTACTTATGGTCTTGATGTTTTGACATATCGTGTCTGACTACTTTCAGTTTCCCGGCACCTCATGATGTCGTCCCAGCCGATTTCCGGCGGCAGCTCTCAGGCCGCCGACCATACCACACTCTCGCCTGGTTTAAACCGTGCACTTGAAGGTTTTCACTTCCAGCCGGAGCTGAAGGACTCTGGTATCAAGGCGCAGCTGCAGAAGCCTGGGAGTTTTTCCGACCCCGACGACAATTTCGACGACAATGCCCTCAAACGGTTCCTTCTTCTCGTCCAGACAGCCAACTTTTACGTATCCTTCGCGAATACCGGCTCGTTCAACAATAATCTCTCGGCGGACCTAGACCTGGGTAATCACCGCGTCGTCGGCGTGATACTGAATCGGTATATTATTGCCAGGAAGGCTTACCTGTCGAACGAGAACCTGCGTCCGGTCCCGACAGAAGCCTCGCCTTTGAACCAGTTCCTGTGTCGCATTGTAGACCAATACATCCGCTACATCGCTGCGTGCGGAAGAGACCGGAACGTTTGGACCGCCGCCAGAAAGGAATACCTGGCCAGGGTCCGAGCGGTATGGAAGGACGCTTTGAACAAGAGCTTCATGGATCTCTTGGCACAGCCACCAGCAATTCCTGACCAAGGTCCCAACCCGGACTGGATACGAGTCAATGAGCCTGCGCGTTCCAGTCTCCTGGCATTCGGGCCATCACAAGAAGAGGTTCGTGTCACAGAGCAAGCAGAGGTCGACGCTCAACTCTTGGAGGAAGTAAGCCGCTGGCTGGAGCAAAGACTGCGGCGACAGGAGAGCATTGGCCGTGGCCAGCAGATTGGAAGAGAATCCGGGTACGCCGATGAGGACGGCCCAATCAACCCCTCCGCTGAGTCCTCTGCCTCAGTCACCGGCGCCTCGCCAAAGACAGCCGGTGTCGCAGAACTTGGCTCAGGTGCCCAAGGTATGAAGGCCGATGTCTTGATGGAGGACCCAGAGCCCAGCCAACTCATCGACGATACACAGCCCATTCCAGCTCCCCAGGAGCAAGAGCCGCACACAGCTGCCGGACCGACCAAGCCAGTCATAGACCGCAGACCGGGTTGGCTAGAGCGATATACAACTGCCAACGAGTCTTACCAAGCTCAGTTGAAGGGAACGCCAGTTGTTCCCGAGCGTAGGCCACAAGGCCACTTCCCGAAGCTGTCACATATAATGCCAACATTCGCTTCAGGTCCTTTTGTGTTGGAGAAGTTCAAGCTCCAGGCATCGATATCCACAAGCATAGGCATGGGCCGCGTGTTTGAGCACCTCCTCACCCGACCGGAGCTGAGGCCCAATTGGCACAGGGATTACGAGCACGGATGGAACCTGGCTCGCGCGCAGGCGAACATGTATCGCCGCTGCATCGGGATTCTAGGCGGGATTTCCAAGGATACTCCCAGGAGCTTCCGGGCGACCTGCTGCTGCGAGTGGCACACGGTGTCCGGGTTAAAGCGCCAAAGCGAAGGTCAGGCGTCCACGATGTCTGACTTGCTGGACCTGGCGGAGTCAGTTCCCGGGCTGCACAGAGAGTACCGGGATGCATACGGCATCGCCCGTATTCTTGATGACTTCTTTTCGGATACGGTGGATCTCATTGGAGTTAAGCGGAGATGTCGCTGAAGGTTGAGATACCTCAGGGAGGAAGACATCATGCAGCTCATGAGGAGACGGTGAGGAGCAACAGGGAAACTGGATGGACTTGTGGCGCTGGAGAAGTCACAGCTGATTATGTGACACTACATGGGATTCGTCATTCCCTTTTAGGGCAACGACGCGCAGGCATAAAGATGGTTGGTGGAGCGTGTGAAAGGCTTGGGGAGTTCCAAGGAACTATGTTGGAGTCAATTGACCAGGCCCTAGATTCTCTGACGCACGCCAGACCGCATACCTCCCCCTTTTCTGCTGCAGTCCTCCTCCTTCTGCTGCAGTCCTCCTCCTTCTGCTGCAGTCCTCCTCCTTCTGCTGCAGTCCTCCTCCACCAGGTGAGTGATGACCGTCATTTCTACAGACCCTCAGTGACTTCATCTGCACATCTTCTGTCGTTTCCCAAGTGTTTGGTGACTGACGATGGATCACGACCCAGGCTTTCGTGCCAGTGCGTCAAGTAGACGCGTCTTTCCCAGCAACCACCACAGCAAGGTAAGCACGGACGATGTCGAAATATACAACTGTCTTGCAGCGAGTCTGACTTATGCGCAAGCAAGTTCCATCAGAGATCTGACCAATAGCTCGTGAAGCCCGTGGTGGACGTCAATACAAGGAGATGGCGCCTGGCCTCGACCAACCCTCCCCATACTGGATTCCCGGCATCTTGCTCCACGTAGAGATCATGGATAGCGAAGTGAGATAGCGCTTGGAGTCGAGGGACATCCCTTCGTGAACGGAGGGAACCACGATATGTCTAGGATCATCTGGACAAATCTCACTGTGTTGTTCACGACATTGCTCTTCTTCAACAACTTTTGGGGCTGCATCGACACTTACTGGCAGTCAGTGTCCGAGATCATGGGCTGGAACCCTTATCTTTGTACGACAGTCTCGACATTCTATGTCCATGCTCGCGCCCGCTACCAGCAGCACTCGGGTCCTCCGAGTCAGCCGCCGAAAGACAACAGAGGACGTGACCACACGGCCGCATTTATCTGCCGCCTTATTGACAAGCACAAGGATCCCTCAGACAACTGTCCACGTTTGGTAGGTGGGCTAACCAGCGATGCGTCTCGATACATCGCCACAACGAAAACCAGATGGAGGCGGCTCCTGAGAGACGTCCTAATAAAGGATGTGGTGATGGACAACCACAGGTGGTTCGACCCACCACCGCTGCCAGCAAATGCAGAACGGCTGGGTCAAAGTGGCTCGCTCCTTCCCTACAGTGTCCCCCCAGCGGGCCCCAGATCTCTGTCACCTCCCGGTCCCACCCTCCGAACTCGACGTTCCCGGTCACCACTGCGACACGCTCGTGCGGCTTCCCCAGATCAATCTCGTGTGACGAGTCGCACTAGCCCAAGGAATGCAACCATGGGCAAGGCTGAGACCGTCCCCGAGCCGCCTGCAGCATGGCCGTCTCTTGAGGACAAGAGTACCATGATCCCGCATGTGCAAACCATAACCGGAGATCCAGCTACCGCGAGCCCACTTCCCGAGGAAGAGAACCCGGCCACACTACGCATCCCCATCACCGGAAAGCAGAAGACACGCAGTACGCACAGTAAGGAGGAGGTTTTCTTGATATGGACGTCTTGTTGACAATACCTGTGCAATATGGACCACCTGAACTTGGGCCTGTGGCATCAAGGCTGCGTCTTTCATGGTAAGGCAACGGCGGGTAACGGCCAGGATGGCACTTTGTACGATAAGGCTGCAGGACTCAGTTCAGGAGCTCTGCAGCTCGGGAGCATTCTGTCGAATCATGGACTGCTGGGGACCGTATTTCGTTTCTCTGCACTTTGGGTGGAGCTCGCAATGATTCTGTCAAATAATCCAAGCCTTGCCCTTCAAAAGACGATCGGCAACATACATGAGACGACTTACTGGATGGAAAGATTCTGTTGGGACGAACGTTGTTACCTGATGAAGTCATCTCTAACAGAGCAGCACTCATTCTCTTGCCATCATCTTGCTCTGGGATAATGCGCTCTTCTAGTTACAAAAGACGCCTGGCTAGGTTTGCATTTAAGGAGGATCGATGTAACGACATCTCTTTCGTCTTCCTGTTCTATGATCATACTTGTCCATTGCTTTTACCTAGCTCCAGCCTCTGATTAGCTTTGAGGGTTCATAGCTAGCATTATGCGGCTGTGACTAGTGATGCTTGTGATGGAGCAGGCAATGGGTTGTTTGTTTTGGTATTTTATTCTAGGCTGTTCAACTGGTAACGCCCCATCAGCTGAGGTCCAGTGTCCTTAGCCCTCAGCTAGAATGAACTATATTCGTGGTTGCCTTTGGCATCTGATCAACGTGGTGATCTTCAACCCGGCTGGTAACCTATAGACTCGATGAAGTCCAGAGCAAGGATATTACCCCGCACGGCAATTTTAGGTTTAGCTCCCGTCATCTATAGGGCTACTGCGGGGAAGTTAGGGCAAGGTATCCACTTTCGACTTCACGTGGGCACGTTGAGGTCGCTATCACCACGTTGAAAAATGGTCTTCGCAAGCTTCCATGCTGCTACGGTTTGCAAGGGCTGGATTTTCTACTGATCTATAACTATATGTAGACTTCCAGGCCGCCCGGAAACCTTCGCAATGCCCGTCCAATCCCCTGGCGCAGTCTCCCCATCTAGAGCGGCACTATGGAGGCAGAGGGTGGGCAAATTCGTGGAAGCTAGGGTCTTCCGCGCCGTGATCCCTCGAGATATCCGTGACTCTCAGTGCAGCACGAGACATTATCGCTCCCGCATGACGCACCAATGTTGTCCAAATGTTATACAGAAGTGATCCTTGGTCTTCTGCTCGATCCCTGAGACATTTCTCGCCCACGCATAATCCCCTTCTCGTCACAAAACGGGGACATGGCTGTGAATCACTTGGGATTCTTCTCAGTCTGCGCTGGTCTCATCCAAACCGGTCTTCGCGATATACAGATCTTTCACAAAGAAGTCCAGCACGACGAGGCTGTCTTTGATGGGCCGTCGGACGTCGCACCGGTGGCAGGTAGACCTCAAATAGTTCTCCTCCACGTCCTTCTTAAGGACCTTGGCCAGTACGATGTTGCGGTCCAGGTCTCGACGCGTGGTTACGAAGTATGGGCTCATGTTAGCCGGTGGTGTTTGTGAAATTGTGGGAGATTGTTGTCTTTACCCTCTGGGCTAGGTACCGGCAGAGGTGTCTCTGGCAGATGAGCGCCCTTGGCAGGCGCCTTGTGAGCAGGAGTTTCTATCTAAGTAGCACGTGCCTTATTGGAAGAAGGTTTCTTCTTGGAAACGGATGCCTTGGTCGAAGGCGGCTCATTCTCCTTGTTCGACCGTGGCCGCGGCGGCTGCTCCTCTTTTATCTCGTTGTCGTCATCACTAATGCTCACCAGGAATCCAGCAATGTACGTCTGGCTGGGCTTTGGCGAAGGCGGTGGGCCGACGAAGAGGCCAGAGTTGGACGGGGAGCGAGGGACATGCTGAGGTTCCGTGTTGATTAGTGAACGCGATCGATACTTGTCTCTATTCTTGTTCCCCACAGCTGATCGGCCATTCTTTGCACGACGAGGGGATCTCGACCTATCACGGTTGTCCTCGATAAACGCCTGAACTGCGATGGTCGGGGGTTTCAAGGCGAGATCTTGGGGCGTGGTGGCGATGAACTTGCGGGTGGCAACGCTAAGAGGCTTCGTGTGGTCCCACATAGTTTCGCCTCGTCGAAGCCGCGGCAGTGGCTGCTGGTTCTCGCATAGTCCCATGTACTCGTGGACCAGATCAACAATCTTCCGCGGCAGAAGATCGTGATCGGAGCGGCTGTTTCCGAAGTAAACCTTGTAGTCTCTCCCATGTCGCCTCTTGAATGATAGTCTGGCGCGCGCCAGACGTCGAGCAAGCCTGAGACAAGCGGCTTGTGGCCGCGCCAGAGCCTCGCCGACAGCGTCGAAGAAGAGATCCTCCAGGTGACGGTAGTTGGCGAACCAGATAGCAACGTGCATGAAGGCAACCAAAACGCTGACTATCCGCTCGGCCGCTCCGGCCTTTTGGTTGTAGAACGGCTGCGGGGACTCGATTACCTGCAAGATGTCTTGGTCGTACGAAACGCCGTCGAATTCGAAGCCTTTGAGTCTGTAGTCAACCGGTATAGGTGCTGGCTTGGGGTTGGATTGCGACGCGGGCGTGGACATCGCTTTGGCGACATGGCCGCTCGCCTTCTTCTTAGGCATGGTGTTCCCTTCTGTGAGAAGTTTCACATACAATTAGCCAAAGTAACTCGACAGCGGAGAAGAGTTGGCGGAAAGAGGATTCGCGACAACGACCTTGGCTCGAAGGAGGTCTAAAGATGGATAAAATCAAACGCAGTCCAATATTAGGCAGCCTTGACGAACACCAGCTCCGCTAGCCGCAGTGCTGAGAAACGAAAGCAGATATGAAGCAAGCAAATGACATACCAAACAACACAAAGACGTTGAGGTCGTGGATAATGAGAAATCAGAAGTAAGGATGAGAATGGCAAGGACGAGGTATTGACGAAATAGAACAGGTAAGGCAACTCGAGCATTACGAGGTAGAGATCGAAGATCGATGGAGTGGTTGCCGTGAGCTGAGGGTGTTCCCAAGGAGGTTAGGTCAGAAGAAAGTCAAGCGTTGGTGTAGTCCGGATGAGAGCAGGTCAACATGGGATCAAATTTCTGGTCCGGTAATACGCGTCACGGCTGTCCAGGTGGTGCCGCGACTGGTCACCTTCTCTCCATGGTGTGGCTTCATGTCGTAGCTCCTCAGTGAATATATTCGCTTTATTAACCAATCCTGAACACCAGGCAAAATGTGAATAGCAGAACCATGGTAGGGCGCACGGACTGCCAGGCAGCTGCTCAGGGGCGCTAGAGTCTACTACCTCATGAAGACAAATAAAAGAGGCACTTGATAACAAATAGCGTGGTTGGTCAAATGGTTTGAAAGACGACAGTGCCGACCCAGCTCCGCTGAAGGTACCGACCATCTCCGGTTTCGACCCCCGGGCGATGCTAACCATTGGTGGTTTTACTGTCCTGGTTAGAATGCGAACTGTAATAGTCCCTAGGTTCGATTCCTAGTGACTTACCCTCGGGGGTTAGAGTTCGATCACTGGCCCAACCGCGACTGAAGGCCACAGTTAAATACGACAAGGTTCTACTCCCCACTGGTGACAGGTAGTTGAGAGTCCTCATTCGACATATAACCTGTGGTTCAAAGCCACGGGGCGGCAAACCTAGACCACGTTATTTTTTTTGTTTCTTATTTAAGGAAAAAAAAATCCTCTTGGCTTTTGCAGAGAGTTGCAAATATATTCTCCAAATTGTTTTCGTTCTAATCGCCTGCCTCTCGAAATTTGCCTTACTCCTGCGGCTACGGTTCGTTCTCCTTGATATTTTGCGACACTCACAACATCGGTCCATGTCAAATACCATCTCATTTATCTATACGGATGTTCTGCTTCAATCCCTACGTTACAATGGATGATAGGGACCTACGTCTTCCGCCAGTAGCTGCAGGACATATTCTACCTTGAGCATTCCGACGTCGTCCTCGTTGATGCGTCATGCAGCATGAAATCGTCGGTTGCCTGAGCGCCGTTCAGTTTAGTCTCACTCAAGGTTTCAGATCCTTCAAAATCCCATCCACTCCGGCAAAGCTCAGTTCATCCAATGTCTCTCCCCAGACTCTGTCGACCATGCGGCTCCCGGCTTCTCCATACATCATCACCGGCCACCTATTTGCTTGTCATCAGTATTCAGGAGTCCCATGTCCGGTTTAAACTACTGTCTCATCAGGGCTGGACTCACGCTCTGATCTCCCAGTCGGTAAACGACCCATGGCTCTCCTTGCCCAGCACCAGACTCGACAGAACATATGCCCTCGCAGCCTCGACCGTCGTCCGACCCATGAGGCTCATCCAGGCGCCCATCAATGCTTTAACGAACACCGATTCGATGTTGACGAGGAATCCGGTACCTTTGGTGGCGGAAGGATTGCAGGAATTGATAATGACCTCTGCCGGGTCGACGACTTGGGCTAGTTTTGCCGTGAACATGGTGATCAACAGCTTCGAGTATGAGTACTGGAGAAACCCCGAGAAACTCTCGGGCTTATCGAGAGAGTCCAAGATGGTGCCGCTTCCTGGGTCCTTGAGTTTCATTCCCAGCGCGGCATCAGAAGAAACGATGGTTAGACGGCCGGGATCCGGCGACGAGACGGTGGGCCTCATCTTTGGAAGAAGCAGCAGGGCGAGCAACGCTGTGGAAAGGTAGTTGACCTGGAGCGTGAGCTCGCGACGACGGCCTTCCTCGGCACGCGCAAACTTGGCGGTACCGAAGCCGGCGTTCAGGACGGCGACGTCGACACGGTCGAGCTCCTTGTCACACCGCGCGGCGAAGGCTTGGACCGAGGCGAAGGAGACCAGGTTGACCTCCCAGACGTCGATTTCGGTATTTGGGAAGTCTGCGCGCAAGCTCTGGGCTGCGGCGTCGCCTTTTTTGAGGGAGCGGACGGCCATGATCAGGCGGGCTGGCCGCAGCTTGAGGAAGTCGCGGCAGCATTCCAGGCCGAGTCCGACGTTGGCGCCGGTTACGAGTGCTGTCTTGCCGGCGAGGGTAATGTCTGATGGGATTGGGGGGATGGAGTGGAACAGTCGCCTTATGACGGCGAAGAAGCTGGCTTGGGAGGATGCTTTCTTTTCGAGATGCGCAGACATAGTGCCCAGGTCACTGAGTGAGTTGGCGAGAGGTAGAGGATGACTGCCTTGTCCGTGCCGGACACAGAGACAGGAGGGTTACACTGGATATGGTGCGGACGCGGAGTGTTTATAGCTCCACGTACGTGGGCCATGGGCCCAACGGAGTCTGGTAGAAGGCCATGGCCATTTCAAGGAGCCGTGACCGTTGCCCGCTCCCATCGGATGTGGCCCGCATTGGGCGCCATTGGTGAATACCTACTTGACAGACGGACCTTTTTCGTGTTGTCTTATTTGACGTGCTCTGCAGTGGGCCCCAACGGGCCTTGATTTGCTTATTGACCCGATATCGCGACAACATGATCTGAGCGGCGCATTTCGCAGACCGAGAGACAATAGTGCTGTGGCTTAGCAAAGAAGGACTGGAAGCACGACAGAGAAGACGAGCTTGCACCAATTGTGGTAAGGGGCCGTCTCAACGACCCGCATCGGGTAGATCTTTCGTTTGCACGCTAACGCTGGGAACTTTTCCTTCCAGTGTGATTGGCTGCGCTGTCTGGCAGCGAGCTGAGAACCCCTTACACGTGTAGCGTCCCGGAACCGGGGCGACCCAAACTGACGACCAGCGTCCGGGTGGAGCGGGTCGAACACACCAGCTTGGGGCACTTATCAGGCCGATCCATCCATTTCCCCATGCACCCGAAGCTTGTCTGAATTCTTGCATCTCCTCCAACGGCAACGAAAAGGAAAGTTCCCATGTCCACTATGCAATCCCTTTCCATTGTGCAAACTTCCTCCCAACGATGAAACGGCCCTTGTTGGCGCCGCGACCAGGCGGCGCGGTCGCGTCAGTCACTCCGCCGGAACCAGCCGCGACGCACAGCGACTCGGAATGGGCTGCTATGTATCCCGAGATCCAGCGGCTGTACGTCGGAGAGCGTCGCAAGCTGCGATATGTCATGCAGTACATGGAGAGAGAGCACAGCTTCAGGGCTACGTAAGTACATACATACATACATACAATCCCGATCTAGTATCTCTCCACCCTTTGTCGCACGCACGGGTGGCACGGATAATAGAATGCCCCCTTGTGACTGACCGATACGTGCTGGGCGCAGACCTCAGATGTACAAGAAACGCTTCGCCAAATGGGGATTTCAGAAGAATGCCAAACGCTCGACGAGCGCGAACCATGGATCGGCAGGCGCAGGCCATGTCGAATGCGTTAGAGTCCCCCGATGGAGGAGACACACCAATCTCGGAGAGATAGTATACGTGCCTAGATCTGTCGACCTTCCCGAGCACGACCGTCTGACGCTCATGATCCTGGTCAACGTGAAGACATGGAGCGCATCATTCTTCGAGTCGATACAGGTAAACGGGTCAGCCGCTGAGCCGGAAGAGATCCCGACCGAAAATCAGCTTCGGCAGTTCAAGACCAAAGAGGCCAACTTCGCCTTCAAGCTGGTGGTGGACCTCCTGGACCGGGGTCACGGTGTCTTGGCCGGCAGGATGGCCCGCAAGGCATTTCTGCTGGCCGAGGACATGCTAACCCTCGAAGGCCCTGCGCTGGTGTGGAACCTCCTCGAGATGATGCACTACATGGTCACGGGTCACGCGCAGCTCTTCCAGATCCTCATCGGCCATCTTATTGCCCTGGCTCGCGACGTGATGCCGGGCGCCCACCCTTTCATCGATATGCTACGTGGCATGCAGAAGCTCGTCGCCAGTCTCACAAGCGATAAGTCCAGTCCTGGTAGCTCACCAACAACACCGTCATCCTCATCATCATCGTCGTCACCGGCTTCTTCAACCGCGAGAGATGCAATCGATGTCAGGCTTCACTCAAGCAACCTGCCAACGCTCCTCAAACAAGCCTGGACCATCAACGCCGAGATGCTCCTCAACAACTTCGACCCGCGCCTCTTCCCCCTCTACTTCCGCATCCTCTATCCCACATGGGACACATGTACCATACCGGCACCAGCGCGTCTCATCAACGCCGCGAAGCAGTGGTTCTGCCTCCTCGAGACAAAGCACCTACTCGACTCCTCGCCCGCGGGCCAGGGCGTAGGCCACCACGCCGTCCGCCTCCTCGCCTACACCCTCCCCAAGGAGGACACGATGCTCGAGAGCCTCCTCACACCCCTCACCAAGGATCTGATGGCCGACTGCGCACAAGTCTACCGACTCCTCCGCGCCAACAGCCTGGCCGCCGTGCAGGAGGGGCGGATGTCCATCGCCGGAAAGGAACAGAACACCCTCGACATCGACAGCACCATATCGCTCCGCATGCTGGCGGTGCTGGCGACGGCCAAGATCTACGAGAGCGCGTCCCCGGGCGACGATCCGTCGAGCGGGCCGCCCCTCGACACGGCACCCGTTGTTGCCGCGATTAAGGCGCTCATAGACCTCGACGGCAAGAAGCGAGGCGCGAAGAAACCCGACTCCTGCGGAGATGCCGTCGAGCGGATCCGGGCTATTGTCACTCTTCGGGGATACGCCGAGGGCGAGACCGATCCGCAGGTCGTGCGGGAGATGTGGATGCTGCAGGACGCGCTTGCCGCTGCCGGACGACACGATGAGGCGGCGGAGGTGGAGCGGGACGCGTACCGCCGGATGGAGAAGTACATCGAGCATATACCTGTTGATACGGCGTGAGGTGGTATTGAGATTATCACACTCGCCTGCGACGTTGCGACGAGCAGATTTCGTCCACGAATACCCGCATCAGCCACGCCACAAACTCAGCACCAATCAACCATCCTCCCTTTCCCGCAAAACATTTAGCCTTGTTCCTCGCCAGCTGCTGCCCGCAGCCCCAGCGTTCGCATGTTCTACGGCGTATAGACCCGCCGCTCTCACCGGCACTCCGACGACGACGACGCCCATCAGTCCTCGTGCCTACACTCGGGAAGGAACATCGTCGTCTCCAACGCCGGACCGTCCCGAACGACCTGCGAAAGTGCGGTGACGGGACGGGGTTGTCGTTTCGCGGCTCGGCCGCGTAGGCGTAGGCTTTTTGTGAGCGGGTATAAAGGAGGGATAGCTTGTCGGCTGGCAGGGTTGTGAGAAGGGCCGCCTATGCACCGGGTGTCTCTGTGTGTGTGTGTTGGGCCTTTGGATGGAGAGGGGTGTGGGTTAGGGATGTGGACAGGGGAAGGGATGGGGGGGACCTGTGGCCCGGTAGGATAGGCTACCAACCCCCCCAGCTGATGCCGTCTGGATCTCGTAATTCTCTCCTGGTCTCGCAGGGGAAGGCCGCGTCGAGGGAGAGTAAGATGTCCGGGCGGGTCTGGGCATTCCGAGTAGGTACGGACAAGGGTGTCGGAGTCGGCGAAGGTGGTCATGCTTGAGGGGAGAGCCCGCTAAAGGCGACGATAAGGCTCCTGAGCCGCGTCGTCGCGGAGGAAACCCTGCCACCGATGCGGTTTTGGGGGTGGAGGATGGATGTAACCCGGGTTTGGGCTTGGAGTAGGCAGAGGCTCTCCGCCTAGGTTGCTTGGAGTGCGCGTTGAAGTAGGAGAAAGAGGAGGAGAAAATCTTCGCGATGTCTTCTTGGGTACTTGCCGGCTGTTGGTATTGCGGTGGCTGAAAGTGAGGGTAGGAAGAAGGGGAGGCGGTGCATGGTGGCCTTTGTTGGGTGTATACGATGGATATACCATGACAAGTAGGCATCCTTGTGAAAGTCGGAATTCACAGTTCAGGCTTGTCAATTCAAATTTAAAGTTAAGTTAAACAATTGTAAGGATACAAACACGTGCGCCTTTGAGAGTGGCCCGCTTGCGGCTCTGGACGCTCTTCGTGTCTCGCAATCGGGCTCATCTACGACGGCACATCTCACTTGTCAACCTTTCCATATCAACGCCCATCAGCCCACACCATATAGCGCCAAACAACGCCTAGTGATCCTACCAGAATAGCTCAAATAGTCTAGGCCAGAAGAAAAGTTAACCCACAATCATATACAGGAATCCAGTTACTCCTCATCACTATCACCGTCCCCGTCCTCATCTTCGTGATTATCGCCCTCGGCATCGTCAGACTCGTCCTCCGACACGGGACTAAAGGACCTCGGCATCACGACCGCACCGGGGACTCCATCGACCGCCACCGGCTGCACGACTGTCGTGGGCCTGTACAAGGGTTGTCCGCCGTTCAGCTGGGCTATAAACTGACCGGCCGGAGGTGCTTGTGCCACAGATTGCGGTTGGGCTTGTTGTAGCTGTGGTTGCTGCCCAGGAGGAAGTTGCTGGTGTTGTGGAGGAGGCTGCGACACCTGGGGTTGTGGCTGCTGTGGCTGCTGTGGCTGCTGCTGCTGCTGCTGCTGCGGTGGTGGTGGTGGTGGTGGTGGTGGTGGTGGTGGTTGTTGAACCTGGCCCTGTTGCGGAGCTCCTGCTGCGGCGGGTTGAGATTGGGTCACCGGGGCTGTAGGCGGCGGTCCGTAGTTTTTCCATTGGAGTGGACGCTGACCAGGAGCAAATGTCGGGGGCGGGTAGGCGGGGTTGCCTTGAGGGGGTTGCTGTGATGGGATGTACTGCTGAGGGGGCCCGTAGCCAGCAGGCTGACCCTGCATCTGCATCTGCTGTGGCTGGGCAAATGGCTGGGTTTGGAAGGCCTGTTGGGTGTACTGGGGTGGTGCTTGGGGGAGTGGCTGCTGCTGTTGCTGTTGCTGTTGCTGTTGTGCCTGCTGTTGTGCCTGCTGTTGTGCCTGCTGTTGTTGCTGCTGCTGCTGTATGGATGTGACCGACTGGTAGCCCGGGACATTGGGCCATGTCTCCGACACCAGCTCGTAGCGCACGCCGTTTGCATAAGGATCCGGGACAGGGTTGAGGAGTGCAGCCATGAAGGCGGTCATTGTGCCCGGCGGGAGGGGTGGCGCCCCAGGAGGGCGTTTGGCAAGTTCGCGCTCCTCCTCGCGCTTCACCTTGGAGAGCATGTTGCTGACGTCGGCCTTCTTGATGAACTTGTACTTGTCGCCAAACGTAGCGCGCAGGCCGATGGTCAGCTGGCGGAGGTTGAGCTGGGCCTCGCGATGCATGATGAGCAGCCACCGCAGCCCCTCGCCTTCGATGTGTCGGAAGGCAGGCGGGACCTCGTCAGACGAGTTCGGGTCGAAGGGCGGGTGGTTGTGCTCGCCGCACATGACGGTGATGCGCCAGCGGCCATTCCAAGGCCAGCCGTCCTGCTTGGTGCACTTGATCTTCATGGGACACCCGGTCTTCTTGCTGTAGCTGCGCCGCTTGCCCTGGGCAGTCGGCTTGTAGGCCTTGCCTCCCTTGACGCACGACATGTTGTACCGCCGATACACACCCGACGCGTCGCGGTTGGACGATGCGTCGATGGACATGGCATAGCCCTGTGCCAGCGTCCACTTCTTCAGATCCTCGTTCAGGTCCTGGAAGCTGGCATAAAGCCGCTCCTCAGGCGGAGGCAGCATCGCCCTGGCAGCTGGAGCGGACATAATGTCGCGAAATGCAGAAACTGTGGACTGCTTAATAGGCGATTGTCAGCGTTCCGTGAAGGGATACGGTTGAGTGGATTGGAGTGTACAAGAGAGTGCGAGAAGAAGAGACTGGCGCGTCACTTTAGTCAACTGCAGGCACCCGGCACTAATTTCCCAAGCTGCGTGGGTGCACCACTGTCCTGGAGCCATCTTATTTGCCGGCGGGTGACTAATTCAACCGTGAAGTCCAGCCAATGCGCATAGCGCTAAGCATTAGCGGCACTTCCATTTCACACGCGGCGCGACCCACAAAAACAAGCACGGATTTGGTCGCCATCGCTTCTCGCTCAGGACTCGAAATCCATCATCATCTCCTGCACGGCTCACAGAAGATCTCCATTGCCGAGCGAGGCTAACTCTCTACGGGGAGATCCATACCAACGCTTGCCACACTTTCAGACATAATCTTCCACTGGGCGGGGCACAATGGCGGCGGCCTGTGACTGACGGGTCGAGCGGCGGATCGAACTTCGGCGAATGATGCCGTCGACAGGTGCGCATACTTCGGCAGAGATAGCACACGTCACTGCATGCCCTGCAGTCCGTGGTCAGCAATTTGCACCGTGTATAAGGGTTGACGTCTCAGCTTGACTGGCGCGTTGTCCAGTGCAGACCCTGGGTGGCCGGCCGAATAGTTTCAGGATCCCTTTGAGACTGGACAGGCTGTTCCGGTCATCGAATTCGTCGGCGGGCTCGGCTGGCAGGTAGTTATCGAGGTAGTGCCTTGTGTACGCCCTCTGGCGTCTTAACCTCACTCGGCCCCCGTGGTCAACAAGCTGGTGCCAGTCTCCTTCCAAGCATTCAGCCGCGCTAGTTTTCCCTCCTGCATGCGGCTGGAGAACTAGGTGAGCAGCTAAAGCTTCGCGTCACCCCGGATATGTGGCGGACCCCGAGACGAGAGAAGCTTCGCATTTTACGGGGGGTTTTACTGACTACCTATCCCGTTTTCTTGCATGTACATCGGGGAGATGGCGACCGTAGATGTCATTGCGGTACGTTGAGACCGGGATTACGTGCTACGTATAGTAGGGGGGCTTATGGGCTGGGAAAGGGAAAGGAACGGCCTGTTCGAGTTTGCCTTATCGAGTTCGTTACCATCACCACCTTCCACGTACGACCACAGACGTCTGAGAACTCGGGATCCCGTCCGCTCTCCCTTAGATAAGCAGACGATCGCTAGACTAGTACTCGGGTGGGTGACCACCGGGGAATCCCTAGTGTTGTACGTTTAATATTAATTACTCTTTTTTCATAGTTAACGTTATAACGTTATTATTTTTTCTATTAGATAAGAGGTACAGTCTACCGTGTATTCTAGCCATGGGGTATTTGGTAGTCAGTTTCTACTGTGTATAGACCTGGCGTTTCCAACAACTAACCCCGCATATCCGTCTGGTCTAGACCAAAGAGGTACCGGATGAGCGCTCTGTGGACCGCTGTCATGCGGCGCCCTCTGGCGTAAGCTGCAGCACGCGGATGTGTTTGGATTCTCCGTGAGAGGTAGTATAGGCTTGGTTTGTGCTCGCTACTCTGGCAATTGGGGTGGTCTTGGTGGCGGCAGTGGCCAAGAAGAACGGCAATGCACCCGAGCGAGTGAGTGGACGGCGGTTTCCAGTGGCGTAAGTCTAAGGCCTTGCTACACAAAGTGACACAGTGCCATCCAAAGAAGCGAACTGTCTTTAGGCAGACAGGCATTGTCAATTGGCCATCGTCTTCAGTGTGGTGTTTGTGCCGGGTGTCGGTAGTGGATGGGAGCAGCTTGCCTGCCGCATGCTCTACGTCATTGAGCGTCAGTCGCGGACCCGCCTCCCCAGACGTAACCAAGTACGTATTTCACTCAGCATCAAGCCCAATGAAGTCCCTATCTACGTCAAATAAACACCTGAACTCTTCATTCTCATACTAATCCTTAAAGTTATCCCATACATCAATCAGGAAAAATGTCTGAATACCGCTCAGGCGAATCCGCCGCCCAACCAACCGAGAATTCGGCCTTCACGGCGCCCGAGAACCCGGTAACCCGCAACAGCGCCGAAGCAGCTGGCGCCGTCAAGCACTCCCACGACACCGCCGACTCCTCCTCCCGCGCCTCGGCGCACCGGGGTCCGGGCCGCCAGGACCATGACCCGGAGGGCGGCAGCGAGTGGAGCCTGGGCCGGGGCGCGCGGGGGCCCGAGCCGGTCGACGCGAGGGAGGCGAAGGGGTCCGAGTATGCGGACAAGGGCGAACCGGTCGAGGACACGCACGCGAGCGGCGATGCCGACCTGCAGATTGCGGACGTCCCTGCTGCGGAGGGGAAGGTGGCGGAGGCGGAGCAGGCGAAGCATGGGGTGCAGCGGTATAGGGACCAGGATGTCAAGGATGAGGGTCACGAGGGGGATTTCGTGTCGGATTTGGATAGGTGAGTGCATACTTTATGGGTGTGGGAGGTAGGGGTTGGTGCTAACTGTGATGTAGGAAGAAGGCTGAGCAAGCCGCTGCGAGGGAGGGGGTCAAGCAGGCTAGGCAGGAGGGAGCTGATGTCGACGGGGGCTCGGAGCATAGGAGAGCTCAGGTTGGGAATGAGTCGCTTGTTGAGTCGTGAATTTGCAGAGAATAATGAACGCAGAGAAGGAGATGCAGATGAATGCATTTGAGGTGTGTGTTTGAGGCCAATGTACGAGTTTATGAGGTGGCAAGCAGGATTGAGGGCTGCTTAATGTGCCTGCTATGTGTCAGTTTTGTCATCAAACGCGTCGCGATAGCTTCGTGGCTCGCTCCGGTATAATGTTGCGTCTTGGTGTGCGCCAGAGATTGATTCCCTTTTGGGTTCGCACGACGGTTACCGACGGATCCAGCGAAGAATCAGCACTGATGAGTCATACTAACATTACACTTATAGCCAACCGAGATCTCGACCTCACCGCTACCTACCCGTCTACATGATGGTACATCACTTCTCATCATCTTGATCCCCACCACGTTCAAGCAAATCTTCGCAAGCCACAATGTCATCTTCGACCCCATCACCCATCCCCCAAGAAACCTCCGCCTCAGGCCGGAAAGTCACCTACCTCTCCACCCTCGAAGCCTACGACAAATGGGCCTCAGTCTACGACAGCGACGGCAACGTCCTCCAAGCGATCGACGATGAAGAGGTAGTCCGTCTCCTACCGCAGGTCTTATCCCTCCTCCCCACAGACCTCAACCGCCCGCCCAAGATCCTCGACCTCGGCTGCGGCACGGGTCGCAACACCCTGAAACTACTAGGCATCCCGGGAGCGGTGATCTACGGGCTCGACCTCTCACCAAAAATGCTCCAGATCGCAGAGGACCGCTGCACCACGGCGTGGAACACCCTCCCTCCCGACCAACGAGCCGCGTCGCTCACCTTCCGCACCCACGACGTCCTCGACAAGAACCACACCGTGACGGAGTCCCTCCCCGCGGGGCCGATCGCGGCCGACGTAGTGATCAGCACTCTGGTGGTCGAGCACGTGCCTCTGGCGGACTTCTTCGCCGAGGTGGACGGCCTGCTGGCCGCGGCGCCGAGCGGGGTGCTGCTCGTGACGAACATGCACGCCGACATGGGGAGCCGGAGCCAGGCAGGGTTCAACGATCCGGCGACCGGGGAGAAGATTCGGCCGGTGAGTTATAACCACTCCGTTGAGGATTTGGTGGAGGCGGCCAGGGCGGCCGGGTATGAACTGGTTGAGGGTTCGGCGGTTGAGAGGGGGGTAGACGAAGAGATGGCCAGGAGGCTTGGGCCCAGGGCCGGGAAGTGGGTTGGGGTGAGGACGTGGATGGGTGGGATATTCAGGAGGCGGGTTGGGAGGGAGGTCTGAGAGTGCCGGGGAGGCGGTGGGGAGTGAATGTTCGAGGTGTGGCCTGGCATTTTCGGTCGGTTGCGCAAGAGCAAAGTATATCAAACACGGAGTTAGATGAGCATGTGAAAATCATATGTGTACTTCCAAATTCGACCTCCCTATTTCAGTAATGCCGGTTTTGGTCGGCAGAGACACGACCAGAAGAGGATGCAAGTAGAATTCTATTCCCCCTACAAGTACACGACGCGACGCCTAACATTCTATACAATGACTAATGACACGCTGATGACCTCCATACAGTTGCCCCCAATGGTAATACGCTCTTGTGGAAGTTGTGGTGGTAACGCAAAATCCATCGAACATTGCATCCGACCCCTTTTCTCTTTGTTAAACAGTAACGCCCCTTTTCTCTACTCCGTCTCTCCTCTATAAGTTGTTCGCGTCTTGGAATAGAAAGAACAATCCTAGCTCAAACACACACTGCGAGGACCATACCCCACCGCTATTTGTTTGACCTCAACCCGTCAGGGACTCCCAATCTCCTTGCCTCTTCGTCAGCATGCCGGATAGGATGCGTCATGACGTGATGTGAAGGACGCAATGGCCACAGGATTCGATGCTTGGACGGTCTCGGGCAGTTGCTCCAAGGACTGTGGATGCTAAAGCGTGGCTGAAGCCCCGCGTCTCAGGCCAGGTCACTTCCGCCTCGGCCATTGCTGTATTTCCCGTGGTTGTCGGCGCTGTCAGTTGGCCAGTGGCCTTAGGTCGGAACTGTGATCACAGGGCGAGGTCATTTGCCGGTCGTGATTCGAATATACTCTGGCAGATCTGAAGGCGGACATCTCTGTGAACGTAGTCGACATAGGGGAGAAAGGCCGGTTGACGGCCGAGGAAAGCCCTCTCAAGACGCCTGAATAGATTGTCGTACAGCATCGCCCGTTGCATCGGACACCGTCGAGCTCTCATGGTACTTGGACCATTCCCCTGGCCATCGCCGGTGGGATAGAAAGCGTAGCTGATTACGTTGTGGAAGTGCAGGCCGGAACCAACGAGAGCGCCTTCCACTAGCATACGCTCTGAATGCGGAACGCACCGGACGTACGCGCATCTCCCTATCCACTCGACGAGATCGTAGGCATAGAGCCGGACGAAGCACTGCGCACTTTGATCAATGCAGTTAGCATTTCTACTCTAAACTTCCGTGTACCGACATAGACCGATCACGAAGAGATGTTGTCCGGCAGCGAGCCTTACTCACATGAAGTCACGGGAACCACGAGGCACACCATCAACCCTCACAAAGCGGCAGCGCGTGAGGTCGCCGACACCCTGCGCACAGCTCCGGTGCCGGACGCGCTGTGTGCCTGAGAAGGGAATATCGCCACGGAAGATCCGGATCCAAGTCATCAGTCGCATGCGTGCCTTGACACGAAACTCGTATGCAGCCTAAGCATCGGGATGCGGTGTGCGGTAGTCAACGAGCGCCATGCGGGCTTCGGCTGCGAGCCCATCCGTAGGCGTCAACCCCGGAACACTGGCCATTTGTATCGTACACCCGCACCAAGCCCTTTGTGCCTCGTGATCAGCGACATTTTGGTCCACGGTGACATGCAAGATCACTTGTCCGTTTCCAAGGAACTCGACGTGGCAAGCGCGAATGAATGTCCGATGTAGAATATTTGCCAAGGGTGAGAATGACTGTGGCACCCTGAAGTCCACTAAGCTGAGGTTGTGGATGCCAGCGGGTAAGGTTGAACTCGTTTGGGATGCCATGTAATCCATGTTTGCTAGGTAATAATTCGGATCCGTGTCCGTGACCCTAGCTTGACCTCAAGTTGGGAGGATTTCGTGACGGATATTTCTGACTTTGAGTATGTCTCCCGTACGTCTTGATACATGCTCGGTTCAGTGTGGGAGTGCTAGCCTAGGAACCCATTCCCAGTCAGATATCTCGAGAGGTCAATGTTCCTTGGCAGCTGCACCTGTGTTCCCCCGGGAAGCCACGAGGCATGTATGCGCTTCTTGCGGGAGCTATGCCCTTGTAACCACCGTAACTTCTGTCCATCCGTACGTCCTGGTCGGCTGATCGGTAGTGACCACTTCGAGACTCTGCCGAAACCTCCCTCGACCACACCCAGGCGAGGCCTACCTTAGTTAGATTCAACTTTCATTTGCAGTCTTGTAACGGTACGTGTTCAGCCAGTCACGGCCTGCACCTGCTTCGAAGCTCAGACAGCCCGGTGCGCATTTGGACATGAGCATCTGTGCCTGGTTTCTATCCGAAGGCTCACACAAGAGACAGGAAGCGACGTCTCTCATAGCCGAGAGCCTCGTCTTCATTGAATGCTCTGCCGCTCTTGTCGGGTGCAGACTAGGGGCTGACAGACTTGGCAGCCTCAATGGTGGTCGAAGTTGCGGGACCCGGCGCGTCTTGCCTTCTGTCACTTCAAAGCGGGATTAAGCGTGATACCCTTGAAGAGAAGGTAGGATGGTGCGCAAGAAGAAACGGTCGCTACGGCTTACGATAGTTCTACACTTCTTCCCTACGCGCAACGAGCGGGAGCAAGGACTCACTCGTCGGCAGAACCAGATCAATGAGCGAAGAATAGCGTCTCAGATTCTCAATCAATTGGTTCAGCAACACCAACTGCTGGGAAACATCAAGTTGCTGCCGATCAATGGTTTGTTGTGAGCGCACCTCAATGTCGTTTATAGCGGCCATTTGTTTGACCGCTGTCGTTGGATGAGAAATGCACTTTGGAAGGGCGCAGTGAAGACCGGGAATTATTAAGCAACCTCTTAATAATGGGCGGCAATTGTGAATGGCGTCATGCGCGAATCGGAGGGCCCCTTAAAAGCAGCCACAGTGCGCCACCATCAACAGCAACAGAAACAGCAACAAACAAGCTCCCCGCTCACCACCTCAATCTGCACAATCCCAACTCACCAATCTTCGCCATTTCCAGCTCGTAGATGACAACGCGCCTCATCCGGCCAGCCGTTCTCACCCGCCTTTCTCAGCTCGCCCCCAAAACTCTGTCCCGGCCCCACCTGCAGCACCTCCGCACCATGACAACCGGCACCTTCAAGTACCTAGACCCCACCACAATCACCCAGAGCGACGAGCCCTTCGTCAAGCCCTGGGCCAAAGTCGACGCCGACGTCTCCTCCTTCTCGCGCGTCGAGCGCCGCCGGTCGGTATCCAACATCCGCGACGCCCCCGGCGGTTTCTCGGCGTTCGGCACCGACGTCTCGGGCTTCGCCGTGTACCGCTCCCCCGCGCAGGAAAAGTCGTTTGTCGACGACCGCGCCGTGCGGGAGGGGTACTACGCCGAGGTCGAGGCCCTACTGAGGGAGAAGCTGCCGGGGGTCAGGAAGGTGGTCATCTTCGACCACACCATCCGCAAGCACGACAAGACCTCGCCCCGGCAGCCGGTGCAGCAGGTGCACGTCGACCAGACGCCGCGGGCGGCCGAGGCACGCGTGAGGCGGCACGTCGCGGACGCGGCCGAGGCCGAGGAGCTGCTCAGGGGCAGGTACCAGATCATCAACGTCTGGCGGCCCATCGGGCACCCGGCCTCGGATTTCCCGCTGGCGGTGGTGGACTGGCGGACCACGGCGCCCGAGGATCTCGTAAAAGTCGACCTGCTGTATCCCAAGCGGCAGGACCAGGACGACGATGATCGGGGCAAGGAGGTGCTCCCCGATCCGCAGAGCATGACGAGCACGGCGGGCTACGAGGTCAAGGGGGAGACGTTCTCGGTGCAGCCTAGCGAGAGGCACAAGTTTTACTATGTCAAGGATATGACGCCTGATGAGGCCATGTTTATCAAGTGCTTTGACTCTTTTAGCCAGGATAGGCCTGGTGGGAGGAAGGGCGTCGCGGATTATACGCCGCATACGGCCTTCGTGGACCCTAATACGCCGGCTGATGCGAAGGGAAGGGAGAGCATTGAGGTGAGGTGTTTGGTATTTTATGAGTAGAAGAACGGGACGGTCTGGTAATTAATATGGGAAATGTCATCAAACGTCATGAGATTGCTTTGCCTAAACGTAACCCTTCCATATTGCAGCGTCATACCGTTGAAGGTACAGCGGCTTTTGCACGTACTTCGCGAGAACTCCGACTCCTCGCTAGACCATGTCTCCCTAACGCCAAAGTAAAAGCCAACCACCGAAACCACTAGAGATACGAGGCATACGTCCTCTGGTACGCGGCGCACTCCTCCCTCTGCCCCGCCCTCTCAGCCATATCGAGCAGCTTATCAACGATATGCACCGTCGTCAGCGACCTCCCCAGCAGCCTCGCCGACAGGTCCGCCGCCGCCGACAGCCAGAGGCTGCTGGACTGGAACTCCCCGCGCAGCCGGTGCACCTCGGCCAGATCCTCCATGCCCCGCACGGCGTCGTAGTCCTGGAACGCGAACGCCTCCGCCGCCGTCTGCCGCCCCACCACCGACCGGCACATCTCCAATGCGCCCGCGTGGTCGCCCGAGTCGAGGTACACGTGCGTCAGCTTCCTGGCAGCGCGGCGGGGCTGCGGCGAGCCGGGGCCGAACTCGCGCTCCGCGGCGGCTAGGACCTCCTTCGCGAGCCCGACGGCGGCCGGGTAGTCGGCCTCGCGGCGGAGCATGTCCACGGCCGCGAGCCGGACGCGGAGGCGGAAGGCGGCGTCGTCGTCCCCCCTGCCGGACGCGAGTTGCTGGGCCAGGCAGGAGAGCGCGGTGCGCGAGACGGCCTGGCTGTCACCGTCGCGGGAGAGGTGAGTGCAGATGACGGTCACGGGGTGCTGGGCGCCGAGCTCGGAGTGCGCGGCGCGGAGGACGTGGGAGAGGATGAAGCGGCGGATGTAGGGGTAGCGAGCGGTGTTGATGGGCGCCAGGGAGGCGACGACTTCGAGGGCGACTTGGGGGGAGTGGTCGATCAGCGACGATGGAGGGAGCTGGCGGATTTCTTCTAATCCGGCGATGGCTCTTCGTGTGTCGTTGAGCTTGAAGAGGTATATGCAGTCGTGGAGCTGCATCCAGGTCTGCCGGACGGCCGGGGAGGTTGGATTTGATACTGAGGTGGAGCGGTAGGGGTGCGCTCTGCCTCGGCCGTCGAACTGTGATGAGCAAAACGCCTTGAGGCTCGAGAGCACGCGCTCCATGTCGAAGGCTGCTGGATCTCGTGGTAGGGGCTTTACAATGTTTAGACTGCCGAATGCGGTATTTGTGTAGATCTCATCGGTGGCTTCCGCGGGTTGTCCGCCCTCCGCTCTGGACTGGTAATGACATTCATCGCAGCTACAGGGAGGCGACGTCGGCGAGGTCGCGGCCGACGTCCGGAACCACCTGGCGTCCGACATGTCCTCCTTGGAGTCAACCCATGAACCACTTATCGTCGCGTCCGAGGACTCACTCGACTGTGACTCCACGCTGTCATCATACGCCGCATTGTCGGGAGAGACAGTCAACTGCATGGTCGTCCGCCAGACGTCCAGCCCCGCTGCATTGCTCCAGTCCGGCAGCTCCTGCTTTGGCGGCGCATCATTGCGCCGTGTCGACGGAGGCGAACTAGGTTGATCGCTTCGCTTCGCCTGGGCCGGCTTAGCCCTCTTTACGTACTTCGACACGCCCCATTTGTGGAAGCGCCTGTCGTACATGCGTTTTCTGCTAAAAGCGTAAGCAGGCTTGGCCCTGGCGCAGACATACGGCTCGAAGAAGAGCCGGATGCAGCGGGGATTAACATACGTCGCGTGAAAGCCATGGTCCTTCGCCATACGCTCGCGGATGTCCTTGAGCTTCATGGTGCCGTACATGTTGACAATGGTCCGCTTGTAGCGGTCCCAGTCTTCCGCCGACGGACCCCGGATGTCAGCGGGCACGGGGGCGTCAGCGTCAGGTGATGGGTCGGCGCATCCTGGCTCCTTGGGTCCAGAAACCTTCGACGGCCGAGGTGGGGCTATCTCGGAGTGTTTCATGATCACATCTTCTACGTCGACCACAACATTAGGACAATTGATTTTGCGATTGGAAGGGCGAAAACAGAGTTTGGAAGGAAGAGAAGTCTGGACAAGGTTGGGCGCGTAGCGTCAGATTATCGCGAAGTCCCCGGGTTGCACAGCTCCGCACAGCACTAACGATCAGCGTAGGATTGTGGCTGTATCAAGCAGCCACTCCTGCCAATTTGCACTGCGCTTGCGAAACCTGTCAGAGAAAAGGGCGCCACAACCCGGAAGCTTATGCCTGCTCGTGTGACGGCGGGTTCGTCCAAGTGGCCAAAGCTGGTAGGTGACTTGTAGTAGCGAACCGGCAGACAAAAGGTATGTATATCAGCGCTATATTGGGGTTACGCAAGCGAGGAGTGGCGTCTATAGTGCTTCTAATGTACTGTGGAGCGTAGGGCGTGCGGCTGTGTAACGACAAAAGTCCTCTGCATTATGAGCGCATAAGTCCGGCATTGGCACCCAGACTTCGTGGCCAGCACCATCCAATGATATCCCTTATCCGCCACCCTGTAAGAGTCGATGGAACTCTCAGACGACGCCGGTCTGACTCTTTAGAGCACGTTTTTCTGCATGGCATTGTCTAGAGATATGATAACCCAGTCTGCTATCGAGTCCCACAGATAGTACTCCCGTTATACTTCCACCAAGCGATGAGCGAACCTTGACGACCATACCGGTATTGGGATTCCCGTAGAGGGAGTCGCCGGGGTCTCGCAATCGTGGCATGGGAGATCTGGCGCAAGCACCTCGGCCAAAGCCCTTCTGTCTGTGGCCCATTTCAAGCAATCCACATAGATGACAACCAACTGCGAGATCCTAACAGTTCCGGTCTTCTGTTAGCACCAGACATTCCGTCTCTTTTCGAGGCCGGGTCTAACTCACACAGCTGTGATGCCCAGCAGAAACGGCGCCCTCATGATCGAGCAGCCCGCCAGGTGCTGGCTAATGGAGATGGCTAGATAGTACTCTGCCCAAGCGAGCAGCAGGTGAATTGCGCATGCGATCTTGATTACAAAGCTGCTGCCGTCAAAGCGCTCCGGAGTTACAGGACCGTTTGTATCCCATCGGCGCATGGCGCTGAAGAGCACAAGACTGATAACTCCCGCGAACATCGCCTGGGGACGTTATTAGCAACCCGACAAACAATCCAGAGTTTCTTGGAGGAGGCGTGCTTACCAAGGCGCTGCTCCCCCAAGCCTTAACCAAGCATGACGAATTACACTGGTCGTCGCGCTCTTGGAAGTTGCCCATGGACGCTTGGCTCGAAACCACGAAAGCGACAGCGCTACCAGCCATATAAGCGCCGTGTGCAAAGAGGGCTGCAGTATGCGCCCAGACCCAGCTGTTTCGGGTCATTGTGAGAAGGGTTTTCCTCGGTAAACAAATAATGGAGCTTGAGTATTGGTTGTCGCCAACGAAGGAGGTTTCGATAATTGCAAGTCAATGGCATAAAGTGTTGTTGTGCGCTTCAGCTGGAACGACTGACGGGTGCGATGCCTCAGCGAGAGTAGTGTTAGCGATCGAAAACACGGAAAATAAGGACAACATCACGGATCGAGGCGATTCACACGTCGATATTTCTATGCAACAACTCTTCAGAACACAAATCGGATGCCTACCGTCCGTAGGAATATTTAGACACAGCTAAGTTGGCCTCGCCATGTTTGGCGACGTGGTTTGACATGCCAGGCGTTTTTTCCCAGCTCAGCCTGTAATCACTAATCACGCTACCGAGGGCCGGGGTTGCAGTGGGCAGGCAGTGCTGGCGCAAGGGTTCTGTCATGGTGTCCAGGCTGTCGGTAAGCCCCAACACAGCGCCGCACGTTTCATGGCGAATCAGCAGCTCGAGGGCTTGCGCCAGATGCAATACAGAGAGAGTGGCTTCTGGAACCTCGATCCTTCGCATCCATGGTGTCTAGCCGCAGGACCTTAAAGAAGGTCAAAACTCCACGCTGCGAGTCACAAGAGTAGATAGGCAGAAGAATAAACTGGTGGAAGTAACGGACTCCGAAATGGGTTGGGAAGTTGTCTCGAAAGATGTTACTCACCAGGTGGATGGTATCGCCGAGAATGGCGAATATTTGTCAACCGGCAAGCCACTCCCCCGTCCGCGTAAAGATAGATATGTCCAACTTGGCGTAACAGGCAGTCGATATGGTTGAGTATATCTAAAGGCCTTAAAGCTCGCAAGAACATGCACGAGAGGCTAGAGCTGTCAAGTCCATTCTTTCCGAGGCAAAGGAGGGACGGTCCATCGAGGAACACCAACACGACGTACCTTCAACATCAACGGCTTTGCTCGCGCCTTTTGGTCCTTCAATGTGCCCCAGCTCAGATGACAAGGCGAGCTTTGTCCCCGGAGCCGACTCTGAGAATATATGTGGAGGATGCAGCAGAATACAAAACCGCCTGTTCGGCAAGAGAGATCGCGCCCGCCTCAACAAGCGAACCGAAAGACAGTACACAGTCGAAGTGCACGGAAGCTTTGCCCAGCTCAGCGCGTGCGCGAAGAAGTGTCTGCCCTGCCGGGTCTTCCAGAGGGCTATTCTTCTGGAACAATGCACCTATCGCAGCGCCCAAGCGCTGGAAGAATGCGCCGCGCCTGTCTTTGCCTCACTGTACGACAACCTTCTCTGCATCAGCGTCGGCGAAGGCGAAACCAAGCTCGTAGAGGCACCAGTCATCTGCAAGAAGATAACCGGCACGCTGTCTGGACCCCTTCGACTCTCAGCAAACCCATCAGTAGACCACAGCCCATCCTCTCCCTTCAACAGCCTCAGGAAGTGGATCCGAGAGTGCGACGACCACCACGGCCCCTCGTGCTCCAACCTGAGGTGGTCCAACCAAAACCCAACCTGGCTCATCCACCTCCAGCCAGATAACACCCTCCGCCTCGTCCCAGGGCGCAACATCCCCTTCGTCGACTACGTTGCCCTAAGTTATTCCTGGGGCGACCCCTCAAACATGTCCCAGGCAAGGTGGCAACGAGTCCTAGACAACAAGTCCCGCCGCGAGAAGATGCAGCGGCGCCAAGCCTCCTTCCCCATCAGCGAGCTGTCCAGGACGATTCAGCACTCCGTCCGCATCGCCGGGGAGCTCGGCATCGAATACGTCTGGGTCGACTCCGTATGCATCCCCCAGGGGTCCGACTGGAACGACGAGGCGTCCCGCATGCACGAGGTCTACGGCAACGCCAAGCTCACCCTCGTCGCCGCCGCCGTCGAGGACGCCGCCGAGCCCCTGCTGGCCCACCGCGCCGCCTGGCTGTACTCCCGCCTCCCCTGCTCGCTGGCGGGCTACTCGCTCGAGACGCTCGCGCCGCCGCTGGACGAGATGCGCGGCGGCGGCGGCGGCGGCGGAGGTCGGAGCAGGGCGCCGGTCAGCGGCCGGGCGTGGACGCTGCAGGAGGAGCGGCTGTCCCCCAGGCTGGTGTACTGGTGCGGGCAGATGGTGTACTGGTCGTGCTCGCGCGTGCAGCGCAGCGAGTTGGGCGTCGAGAAGCCCAGGCGGCCGCCGGCGGACGGGTTCACGGGCGGGCCGCAGAGGTTCATGAACCTGTGCTGGCACCGGGAGACGGGCAAGCTGCTGGACGAGTGGCTCGGCGTGGTGGAGGACTACGTCCGGCGCGACCTGGCCGATGCAGCGGATCGGTTCCCGGGGATATCTGGCATGGCTGTGCAGTTTTACCAGGCGCTCATGCCGGCGTCCAGGGAGGCGGAGCCGCGGGAGGAATATCTGGCCGGGCTGTGGAGGGGAAGTTTTGCGACGCAGCTCGCGTGGTCTGTGGATAAGGCTGGAGATCCCGAGAAAACCCTCAGGGCTGTGGCGCCGTCGTGGTCTTGGGCTTCTCTCCCGCTTTGTCAGCCGATACGCATATGCTCGTCGCGCGAAGGTGCTCCTGCCTTCCGGCTTCAAGAGGAGAGACTCTGTACGGAGGCTGCGGACGCCCTCGACGCAGTGAAGAAAGGCGCGAGCGTTGAAGCGGTGAGAGTCCAGGGCCGGATCAGGAATTTCGTCGGCTCGACATCCGGCAAAGTAGGCTGGGATTCTATCTCTTGGAGAGGTGGCGACGGTGAACAGTTTCGCGCCCCCGATCCCAGCATAGCAGTACATGCCAGGAATCTCGAAGACGGTCGGATCCTCGTCTACGAGGGCCATACAGAGCCGCTGAGAGGACAGCTGGATTATTCGGTCCCGGTGTGCAAAGTTGCGGATGATGGTGTGCACGTGCCTGACGGAGACGAGACGGAGCTGGTCGGTCTGGAGGTCGAGATGTCGGCCATGCTGCTGATGCAGGTCGTGGACAAGGAAGCTGGTACATATCGGCGGGTTGGAGTGTGCAAGGGATACTGGAGGGGATTCTTTGATGGATCGCCCAGCAAGTGGATAACATTGGTCTGAATGCGACATATATACCCCGTACACAATAGAGGACATAGAAGTCAGGTTCCTCCGAGACCCTCACTTACAATCCCCCTTTCAGTCAAATATACCCGTCAACAGCGCCCCGACAGCCGTCAAAATCGGCGCATAGCCCCAATGATTCATCTGTCCCTGGCCGTGGAGGTAGCAAATATAACCATCAGCAAACGCAACACCGCTGGCGGCGATCATGGTCCATCCCAGGGACTTCTTAGATCCCCAGATTGCAGCCGAGTAGAGCGCCAGGCCCATGAAGATGTCGCGAACACCGTAGACGGCCAGCAGACCGTTGAGCACGTCGAGGTCAGCCTTGGTGGTAGGCGGGGTCCACTCGAAGAAGCTGAGGGCGTTCGCAGGACGCACGATGGCGTTGATACCGAAACCGACGAAGACAGTGGCCAGGGCGTGGGATGCGACCTGCAAGATTGGTGACTGTGAGATGGGCATTGTGTTGAGGAGGGCAGTAGCTGGCAGTAATGTCAGGAGGACCGGGCACTAAGGGCGGAATTTAGGTGTATACCTGCTAGACGCGATTATGGTGAGGCTCGCTGGGTATCTCGTATCTCGCTTGGCAGAATGAGAGCGACGATGTTGATGACGAGAAATGCCCAGATTCCGACGGAGAGTCCGGGGCCTAGCAAGGTTTAAACCCGATTGTGACACGAGGTGTCGGAGCCAGAGCCAAGACCATTGACAGCTCGCTCATTGGCCAGCTCGCCAACGCCTCGCCTGTTCCCTCGGTCGCCGGAGCGCGTCTTACAGAGTCACACCGCGTTCTTGATGCCTGTTAACGCCAAGAAGACGCGGCGTCAGGTGGAAGGACGAAGCCCGCAAACCCATGGTGCGCATCATGCGGGGCTCAGCAGAACCAGCAAATTGTCAATCGAAGAACCACAACCGCTCCAGGAGTCTGAGCGCTGAGCTATACATCGACAAAGGCTCATTACTAGCACTAAACAACAACAACAATGTTGATCAAAGGGCTTCGAAGTGACTCGTTGGAACCTGACAGGCCTGGATACATGAAGAGAATGGCTCGCACGCCTTTCACCCCCCCCTCCCAACAATGGCGGCGCCGTGCGCTAAACCACTTCCTGACCAATCATAATCCCCGGCGTCATCAGGGGCAGGATCAAAACCGAAGAATACGAAATACGCGTATTGCGTGGTCTATTTTCAGCTGAACATACAAGTTGATGATTCAAAAGGAGAGACATAGAACCCCTCCAGCAATTATGCGGTAGGGGCATTCCGTGACATGACTTAAAGACACTATGGCCGATGAACTCTCGCTGCACGACGCGACAGAGGGGACGTCGTTCCTCGGGAGCGACGAGCAGCAAGAACCCGAACAACGTGGACGACAGAGCGCCAAGGCCGATGTCCCATCGTCGCGATGGACCATCTCGAGATACCAGGTCTCCTCGCCCAACGCCGTCGTGGGGTTGGTCTCGCTCATCATCTTCTGCATGGCGCTGAGCGGGACCATGAGCCTGATCCCATTAGGCAGGCTGATCGAGGACGCGATATGTCGGAGATACTACGGCTCGTCCGACCCGGTTGACGAGAAGCTCTGCAAGGTGGACGAGGTGCAGACGGAGCTCGCCTGGTTGGGGGGACTGTATGTGGTCATAGATTCGACGATTGGTACGTCTTCTCACAATCTGCTTCCCAAGTTCCCCGCTGATGCTTGTTATAGGCTTCATTGTGTCATTCCCCTGGGGTATCATCTCGGACAGGTGATTTTGTCCCACACACCATTGACCCTACCCCTGAATCGTGGTCTGACAGCCAGACAGACTTGGCCGCAAGCCCGTCTTTCGACTGGCGTTCTTGGGTCTGATTGTTGGAGGCTCGTGGACGGTCCTTGTCATCATCCGCTCGGATATCTTCCCCATTTGGCTAATGCTGCTCTCTCCGCTCTTTACCATCTTGGGCGGCGGCGTGCCCGTGTTTGGCGCTGTGGTCAACTCTATCATTGCCGACGTCACGACAGAGAGGTGCGTGTATTCTCCATCTCTGCCCTTGTGTACTGCTAACCTCAATTCTAGGACATCGGGCTTCCTCTGGCTGTCCTTAGGGGCGGTGACCGGGGCCGTCGCCGGGCCAGGGCTGTCTGCCAAGCTGATGGAGGCGACGAACCCCTGGGTTCCCCTCTACGTGACCAGCGCGTTTGCGCCGTTCATCTTCCTGGCCACCGTCTTCCTTCCCGAGACTCGGCCGCGACAGATCGAGCTGCCGGCCACGAAGCCTGACAACGAAAGCCTTGGCGCAGCTCTCGTGTCTCACGTGAAGCACGCTCGAACACAGCTTGCGGAGTCCATATCGGTACTCCGTAGCCGATCTATCGCCATCCTTCTGTGTCTGTTCTTCGTGCATTCGCCCGTCATCATCTCCCACGGGCAGACCATTGCCCAGACCATCAGCAAACGGTTCCACTGGACACTCGCCCAGACCGGCTATCTCTTCTCCATCAAGGGCATCCTGACGGTAGTCGTCCTGGCCGCCATGCCCTTCTTCTCCTCCTTCCTCGCCTCCCCGCGTCTGGGAAAGTATCGGCTCTCCATCTTCAAGCGCGATCTGCGGTTAGCCCAGCTATCCCTCGTCTTCCTGATCGTGGGTAGCATACTGATGGGCGGAGAGACGTTGCCGGAGGTCATCACCGGTCTAGTGGTCTCAACTCTCGCGATAGGGATCGACTCGTTGGCCAAGGGGATGATCGCGTCGTACGTCGACAAGGAGCATACGTCGCGGCTATATGCGCTCACGGGCATGACTGAGACCGCTGGGAGGTTCTTCGGTGCTCCCTCGCTGGCGTGGACGTTCGAACGTGGAGTCAAGTCGGGCTGGATGGGGCTGCCGTTCTACTTTGTGGCCGTGCTGTGTACTCTGACGTTGGCCGCGCTCTGCTTTGTGCAGCAGCCGGAGACTATTGACGACGATGATGATGAGCAGGGGGAAACAAGAAGTTTGAACACGGCTTAAGTACACTTGGCAGGAATGCCCGATCATTCGCTGCATCACCCGTTAATTCTCGAACGTGGCTCATAGGTAGGTCGAGGAGATGTATGTCTGTTATGTAGAAGGGGGCATGCTATATACAGGATAGATGTCGACATGTACGGGTATACACGCTGTTAGACAATATGTGCTGACGACTAGGTAATAGTGACCACATTATTCGCCACTTTGAAGCTCGTCTCATACATGCACCGTCCAGAGCCTCCCACATCAGGGCAATTGGCATGGAAGAACAACTGGCCACCGCCATCGACGGACGAGGCACCTCCAGGCGCCGTGAGGCCGTAATTGCCGGTGACGAGCAAGGGAGCGCTGCTCTTGGTGTACGGCCCGGACAAGTTCGGCGATGTGGCATACGATATGTCGTAGAGCGTCGTCGAGTAGCAGTTGGAGGAAAAGAACAGCACGTAGGTGCCGTCGCTGGCCTTGATCAGGCTGGGCGCCTCGATGAGCGGGCCGTCGTACTGGCCCCGGTCGAGGATCTGGAAGGGCCCGCCGACCTTGGTCGCGCCGTCGGCGGCGAGCTGCTGCATCATGATGGGCGTCGACACCAGCGGCTCGACGCTGTTGCCGCAACTGCCGCCGTGGCCGATGGCGTTGCCGTCTACCTTGTAGACGATCCAGCGCGTGTTGGTCGCGACGTCGAAGTAGCCGTTGGGGTCGATCGCGCCGCCCTGGGCCGTCGGGCACGCGATGGGGTCGCTCACGGGGCTGTACGGCCCCGTGATGCTGGTGGCTACCGCGGCGCCGACGCAGTGAAAACGGGAGTTGGCGGCGTACGGCGCGGCGTAGTACATGACGAACTGCTTCCTGTCCGCGAGGTACCGCACGTCGGGCGCCCAGATGTCTTGGTTCAGGGCCCAGGCGCCGGCGCTGGTGAGGGGGTCGACGTTGAGCCATGTCCAGGGGCCTGTGACTGCCGGCGCTGAAGCTACCTGAACCTTCTTCCCGTTGCCGGCTGTTGCGAAGCTGTACCAATTGGAGGAGTTGGGGTCCTTGATTATGGCTGGGTCGGGGAAGTCTTTGTTGAGCACCTTGGCGGGCGTCGCTGAGGCAAGGCCCGCCAAGAGTGCTACTCCTGAGACCAAGGATAGGAACCACATGTCGGTTTGAGGTTCGACGAACTCCCAATTTCAGGAGGAATTGAGGCTGGACTAGGCTGACTTGCACCTCTTCTCTGCCTCCGAGCGGCCATGATGGGCGAAATAGGCGCTGTTTATAACTTCATGCGGTTGCGAACCCGCCGAAAGACCGCTTGGCTATCTTGTCATCGTCTCGGTCAGATTTCTGACCCTCAAGACGGAGTATGCACCCATTTTGGACCATCTTCGTCCCCCGTGTCGTCCCTTTTCCGAGCTAGAATGCTGATGGATGCAACGGAGATGATCAGTTGACCTGGGTCGATGACGATGCGACGCCCATGGCTTTCCCCACAACCCGCAACAAGAGGAGTGCATCGCTGCTGTGCAGTCAGCATTCAGCCCCGAAAGGGTGGACGCCAGCGCTGAAACGGAGGGGGAGATCTTGCTTGCCAGTGCTTGCCCTGCCCTTACCACCAATCTGCTGGTGACGACGAGCGATCTTAAAGGCCCGAACGCTGGCACCCCGGGAACCTTGACGGCAGTGGAGCGGCAGTCAATCAAGGCCTGCAGATCTGGGCCCTACCCCTACCGAATTAGGCATCAGCGCAACATCCTCTGGGCGTCCCCTCCCTGGAGTGGTATTATGGCCGAGGGCCAGGTTGGCCCTTGCAGCAACAACGTCAAATGGGCTACGAAGTAAATGCCTCGGACACATGCGACGTAACTCGGAAAGAAGCAACTGTCTCGTAACGTGTGATGATGGATGCTAAAATTTCGGCGCCGCTGAGATCAACTTGCATCGGGTCACACTGTCCAAGAATGGTGGCACCATCCTCATCCGGGCCGCCCCGCGGGTCCAAAAATTGCGTCAAAACACCTGCTGTGTATCGAGTCACAAGTTGAGATGCCTCTGATCGACAAGCTGGAAGCTGGAAAAGCTAGAAAGCAACAAGCGACCGAAATTCACGAAGTCTCAAGGCGATATTGCTAGCTCAAAAATGGATCCCTTGGCTAGCGATGCTCAGCCTCAGCTGGCTGTGCTAGTCTGTTTCTGGACGCATGAATCAGGCGGCCTCGCGAGGACTGCGCTTTCAGCTTCGCCTGGCCCATGACAGATGCGACGATGTCAATTTTCCCTTCCTCTTTCCAGATCTCGACTGCAACTTTGCGAGGACGTCGAGTGAAGGGCCGCAATTCGACGTGCATTTTAAGGGTTGTCTGATCAATGGTCTGCGCGTGGAGGATTCTGAGGACCCGACACGTCCAGACAGCAGTGACCCTACTGCAGCCACTCTGTCGCAGACATGCCTCCATTGCTCGGTGCTCCAGCCAGGCTCGAGACCCATATTCCAGCCGGGAGGGCGATCTCTCGCGGTACAGGTCAAAGCCCAGCATCTTTACAGAGTGGAACAAACTTGGGCAATGGTCGGTCTCGCTCATCACCTCGAAGGGGTTAGAGGGGATGGGGATTCACACGCATGGTGTACCACCGAAGCAAGGCAGTGACTTGCCCAACCAACGGAAGTCGCACGAGGAGGGCGACGACGGGATAGAGCAGTGCGGACCATGGGAGACGCCAAAATATGCCGCCCTTGCGCCGGGCAAGACCATCCGGCTACTGACACTCCATCCGGGTCAAGATGGCGAACCGCTGGAGCTATCGCTCTCTGACAGTAACCTGTCCGAAGACCAGGACGCTCTGCCATTCTCCGCTCTCTCATACGTTTGGGGAGACCCGGAGGAGCTTCTCCCGGCTGTATGTGATGGGAGAACTATCGGCATTACCAAGAACCTTTCCGACTGCCTCCACAGCATCAGGCTCACGGACGCTGCAAGGTTGCTCTGGATCGATGCCATCTGCATAAATCAGCAGGATCTCGAGGAGCGCTCTGCACAGGTCGGAATCATGGGCGAGATCTACGCCAGAGCAGAGAAGGTCCTCATCTGGCTTGGCCAAGGAAACGATGACACCAAGTTGGGAGTCTTCGCACTCGAGTCTATGGCAAAGGCGTGGAAGCCGCCGCCTGACCAGGCGGTGTCGTTTACGACCGTCCTGGAGTTTGCGCGGGCGAGCCGAATTCGACATCTGCATTACTGGGCATTAGGACGGCAGCAGTACATCCGGTCAGTGAGCGACAGTCCTTGGTTTACCAGAGCCTGGACCTTCCAGGAGGTCGGCCTCTCGTCAGATGCAGAAGTGTGGATTGGAAGGCACAAGCTGCCTTTCCGGACGTTGGTTTACGCTTGGCTCCTCTCGCTACATGAGAACTTCGAGCGGACAATATTCCTCAACGGCTACGGCAGGACAACAGAGACTGGCCGAACATGTATGCATGCCATGTTTGCATACTGGTACCTGCAGAATCATGGCACCGCTGAGGAAGTAAAGCAGTGGTGCCAGTTACACCGTCTGCTGCGGCTGAGACAACTGCACGAAGCTACCGATCCCCGAGACTTAATCTTCTCGCTGCTGTCACTCTCCCACTCCGATGACGCGGATCCCTTCAAAGCTGACTACAGAATGCCCGTAGAGGATGTGTTTGCGAAGTTTGCAGCAAAGGCCATTACGGAAAGCGGCGACTTATCACTCCTCTCCGAGTGTGAAAGGCATGGTTCGGACTCCACGCTGCCCTCCTGGGTCCCGGACTGGAAGTGTCCGCCAACCACGAACCCTCTCAACTCTTTGCTGTCGAGCGCATGGAGAGAATACAATGCGAGCAAGGATCGACCAGACGCCCATAACCTCGACAAGATCGATATCTCGGACGGGAAAACGCTCCGCATCACCGCAACCCACATCGACACAGTCAAGGAGTCGCACTCTCTCGCTTTCAGGATGCTCCAGCTGCCCGCGGAGATGAGAAGCCTCGACTGGAGCGAGACCACCAAGGCCCTGTGGTACTTCATCCGCACAAGACTCGAACGCGACTATGACTCCGCCTACGCGCCAACCAACGAACCCACGATCGTCGCCCTCCTTCGGACCCTCTCGGCGGACAACTTCCCGACCTCGCCAGCCCTGAAGCCCGATGAAGCCGCCCACCGCTTCCCGCTCCATTACAGCCTAATGCGGCACCCCCGCTGGCTGACGCTCCGCGGCCACCTGCTCCGCAAGCTGAGGGTCTGGGACTACCACGTCCCCGAAACCCACGGCATGAAGATAGGCAACAGCCCGGACGCTACCAAGCACGCTGTGCGCGCCGCCTCCGGTCCGCCGCCGCTGCTCCCTTATCTCCCCGCCTTCTTGCGCAGAGTCATCACGGGGTATAGTCCATCTGTGGGAAAGTCTCCGTACATCGGCCCTATCCAGCGCGGAAACGGGTCAATCAGCCCCCGAGCGCTGAATAACTTCTACGTCGACATGCTACGGACCCGGATGCGGCGCCACTGGTTCAGCTACGTACCCTATCTAACCCCCTGGCTTCGGGAAAAAGCAAAGGTGCTATACAAGACGATGGGGTACGGCCAGCTGGACTTGCGCAGATCGGAGCTGCTGCTTGAGATCATGGCGAATGTGGAGAAGGCGACTGAGGGACGGAAGCTGATCGTCACGGAGAAGCGGTACCTTGGCCTCGGCAGTTTGGATGTGCAACCCGGGGATCGGGTTTCGTTGCTGGGCAGGAGTCCGGTGCCTTACTTGCTGCGGCCGTGTGAGAATGAGGCTGGGACTTATAAGCTTGTTGGCGAGTGTTATGTGCATGGGATTATGGATGGGGAGTTGTGGCGTGCTGGGTCTGAAAAAGAGGATGCCATGGACTTCAGAGGCACTGGGGGTAGCAGCTTGGAAGTCGTTGAAGTTGATCTGGTATGAGAGGATAAGAATGATGTTAGAGACGAAACAGGAGTGTCGGCGGCGAATTACCAGCTATGGTGTTGCGGGTGACTACCTAAATCAACGATGGCGACGGAGCTCCCGACGGTTGCTCTCTCGCCACCCTTGAACGCAGCTTGGATGGGACAATCGGTCACCGCAGTGCCGATATTCGTCATCTACGACCGGGTTTTGGCAGCATGATCCAGAATCTCAGCGTGATCTATCCCATGCGTGGTGCCGGATTCCCGAATCACATCGCGCACCCACTGTCCCCTCGGCCGCATGGCAGCCCTGAACGGCTTGGGCAGGGTGACAAACCCCTCAGTGCAGTCCATGTCGTCAACCTTGTGTCTCCTCCCCGACTTCTCATCAACGACACCGGCCTCCACTTCAAAAGCCCAGAGCATGCGCGCCATCTGGATGAACAGCTGGTTGCGCGCGATGATGCGCCCCGTGCAGATCCTGCGTCCGAAGCCAAACCCGGTCTGCGGCAGGTCCTTCAGGGCGGCCGTGTTGAGACCGCAGACGTCGACGGACGGCTCAGCCGAAGTCTCCTCGGCGAGCCATCGCTCGGGAACGAAGGCGTCGACGTTGTCGCCGAAGACGGCCTCGTCGCGGGTGATGGCGAAGGCATTGGGGAGCACGATGGAGTCGGCGGGGATGTGGTAGCCCATGTAGCTGTCCTCGGTCTTGGTGAAGTGCGGCACACCGCCGACGACGACCGGGCGCCAGCGGAGTGTCTCGCTTGCTGTGATTACCTGTCAGCAAGCAGGGTCCTACGAAGTACGGGCAGGAAGGGGCATCCATAGTGAGAGAACTTACCAATGGCGTCAATGTAAGCCAGCTTCGGGCGGTCCTCGAAAGTAGGCAGCCGATCCCTACCGACAACCTCGTCCAGCAAGTTTTGCGCTCTCTTCACCCACTGCGCACCGCACGTGATCCAGGCCACGATGAACCAGTCCAGCGCCACCGTCGAGGTGTCCAAGCCGGCGTCGGCCAGGATGCCGAGGTCGAAAGCCAGCTCCTCCGTGGGCATGTCCCTGCCCTCGACCGAGCCCCTCATGTACTTGCTGAAGTTCCAGCCACGGCTCCCGAGCCCCTTCTCGAGGTTCCCGACGTGCAGGTGCCGCTCCAGCTCGTACAGGCCCTCGGCCTCCCTCTTCCACGGCGCGAGGAACCGCGGCAGGCGGTTAAGCGACGGGAACGAGTCGACGATGTAGGCGCCCACCTGGCCCGTGCGGGCGAACTCTGCCTGCACCTTCTTGCCGTCCATGATCTCCTGCTCGTAGCCCGTCTTGAGGCGGTAGCCGTAGTTGAGGCAGTAGATCGTGCTGGCCATGGCGCGCTCGTGATGGTGGTGGAAGTCGACCCCCTTTTCGCCGAACTCGTCCCACTCCCCAAGGACGTCGAAGAGGAGCTGCCTTGACTCCATGTCCTGGAGCGGGCGGTAGGAGCTCGCCGCCCGCAGGGTCAGCAGGGGCGCCTCCATGCGCTGGTGCAGGCGGTAGCGGTCGTCGTAGGGGCGGAGGAGCATGTGCATGCCTCTGGTGACCAGCTCGCCGGCCATGACCATGCGGGGGCGGTCGGAGTACCGGGCGCTCCGCTTGCTGAGGAGGTCGTGAGCGGCTTGGTGTGTTGACAGGATTATTAAGGGCTGCCCGGCCATGCTGAGGTGCATCACGGGGCCATATTTCTTGCTCCAGTGGTAGAGGTGAAGCCACTGAAGGCTCTTTGGCAGTTGATGGATATTGCCAATGAGCGGCGCCGGCTTGGGACCTGGTGGAAGAGGTTGCGGTGGCCGTCTAAGAAGAGAGAGGATTAGGCGGGCTACGATGGCGGCGCCCAGGAGGCCGAGGATCCAGGTCTTGATGTTGGAAGACATGTTTTCCACAGATGTGGAAGACAAATTGAGAGGGGAGATGGCGAGCTCGCCGAGAGATAATTCCGCTCGAGCGCATCATAAACTGTCTTCGTATCTCTGATAGCAAGCACCTTGATGAATGTTGCATCCACACGACCCTGGTTCCGATCCTTCACGCCCTTATTGTCGGCGCTATGCTGGTTCTGTGTTCCCCCCAGGGCGGATGCGACAGTTGTCGCCCCATTGCAGGATGCATTGCAGGACATATAACTGCAGCATCAACCAATAATTTTGAACCTGATTCTTCGTTGTAACTGCCTACGCGGGACTACCTCACTTCGTTAGTCAGATAGAACAAGGGTACAAGTGCGCTGCAGTCACCAGTCGTGCGGCATCACGGCACCGGGCCCCCAATTTCTTGGCCTTGCAAGGCATTGGGATCACCCTCGGCTTCAATTCTTCAAAAGGCTTTGATGGGGGATTTTGCTAACTTTCTCGGCAGCATATGGATGGATTACTCCTTAACCGTCTCATACGAAGTCTAAGGCCCGTCGGCTTCATTGAGCTAACTTTTTCCGGGGAGCTGCTATTATGGGGACGCCTGATGCTGATAGACACTGGGGTAACGGGGTTTGGAGGACTTTCAAAGCTCGAGACTGAAGAGGCACAGGCAAACGACGGCCGATACTTGCTTTTGTTCGAAAGGGCTAGTTCTGGTAATGGGGACGCAGATCAATGGGGTCACAATTGCTCGTCTCAAGGGTTGCTCTCCGACGAATGCTACGATACCGCATATACAGTCTATATCTGGACTTGACTGCTACCTCGCCAGGGGCTTCAACGTTTGGCCCCGGATATGCTACCTGCGGGAAGGACCCCATTCGTCCGCGGACCGCAGCCGAAACTGCCAACGGCAGTTGAGCACTGTGAGCTTCTCCACAGGCCCTTCAACAGTACGGTGATGGTAACATGTAAGGCTGTTCGAAGTCATTTCCGGTTCCTGCGGGCTAGAAACTACTCGTTTGCTCAAAGTCAATGGCCCTGCATGGGAATGGATCAGGCAATTGAAGTTCGCCTTGACCTTCGCATGTCTTGCATGCAAGATGGCACGAGACCAGGCGAGCGACAAACCAAGTTACCAAGAACAGAAAAGAAAAACTGAAGTTATGTCTTCCGACCAAGACTTGCGGCCACCCCAGGCATGGGGATGGCGTTCCTGCATGAGCACACGAACTGTATGCAAAACTTGTCTTCTGGTGCCGAGACCCTGGATCCTGGAGAATGGGGAGATAGGGGGCTCCTGCGGCTGCACCTGTGCGGGAATAAGTATAACAAATCAGGGAAGCTTTAAGTCTTCAAGAAGGATTCGTTCCCTGTCTCCTCTTCCCCGTCCGCCTGCAAAGTGGACACCACGTTCTGTGGCGTTGCTTGCTGTTCGTCCAGGGGTCCTCAAACGTCCGCAGGATGAGCCACGCCGATCTCCAGGAGACAGAGAACAATCGTCGCCGTCAGGGCTGCGTTCGAGTTTACCGGGCAGACGATCAAAGTGAGAGGCTTGATCTCTCAAATTCCTAGACTTGGGGGCCAGACTGTGCCCCGATATCCAAGGTGCTACTTTCCTAAGAAGTCTCTCCAGACTCTCTACACTGAGCAACAGCCAACCTGCAACAGGTTAGCAGGCATGAAGTCGACAATCTGGGGAGGACTTGTCCTTGGGGGATTGGTTGCCGTGTCCGGAGCCCAGACAATGCCGACGTGTGCGGTACGTTCACCACCAACAATGGCCGAGTATGGGCGAGCCGAAGAGAGGGAATTGACAAACTAATCATATATCGCAGAGCAATTGCTTGACCACGTACCTCAAGGATTCTGCTTGCAGTCCGGCCGACGCCCAGTGTATCTGTGCTGACCAGACGTTGATGGGCAACGTCCAAACTTGTGTGCTTGGAAGTTGTACCATCATAGAAGGACTCGCTGCAAAGAACGCCACGTCCACTCTGTGCAAAGAGCCCATCCGAGACAAGAGCCACGTCGCGCCCATTGCCACAGCAGTGAGCGGCGCCATGGCTCTGGCATTGATCGCACTGAGAGTGTCCAACTGCTGCACTCTCGGGGAATACCAATGGGCGGATCTGTGCGCGGTTGCCGCCATGGTAAGATTAGCGGGAGCACGCCGGAGAAGCCTTAGTTTTGCTGATTTCTGTGCCAGGTGTTTTCTCTTCCGATGGACGTGTTCGAATTCTACAGTACGACAATCCACCCACCCGGTCTGTTGTGAGAGACGCACGCTTACAACAGAAACAGTGATGGCCGAGGGAATGGGCAAGGACATTTGGACTCTGACACCACAGCAGATCACGAACGTTGTCAAGGTCAGCATCCCCAAAGATAGTTCAGGGAAACAGCAGTAACCTGACCCCTTCGCAGTATACCTGGGTCACACAGGTGTTCTACATACCAGCCATCGTCCTAACCAAAATGGCCATCGTATTGTTCTATTTGCGAGTGTTCCCCGACACGGGCTTCCGACAATTGTGCTTGGGAACTCTGGTCTACTGCGGGCTGTTCATGGTTTCGACAACCATCACCGAGATCCTCTCCTGTGTTCCTGTTCCATATGCATGGTCGAGGTGGTCCGGTGAGGGCCATGGGTTGTGCTATGATAACACGGCGTTCTGGTGGGCTCATAGTGTACGGAAAAAGGCCAACGTGCATCCCCATTATGTATGATTATATACTGACGCTCGATCTAGGCAATCAACATCGCGACAGACTTATGGATACTGGGCCTTCCGATTCCGCGGCTTCTCAAGCTGCAACTTGGTCTGAGAAAGAAGATCTTCCTAGTTCTGATGTTCAGCGTCGGTATAATGTGGGTTGTCCTCCCCTCTGCTCGACTGTCCACCGGGGTAGCGTTACCAACAAAATCACAGCATCACAGTCGTCAGCATCGTGCGATTCTCCGGCCTAATCACATACTCCACATCGACCAACCCGACATGTGAGTGTGCACTCTCCGTTCGGTCGTTGAGCCCTTCAAAAGCCCGTCATCAGCTAACATGTCCTCTCTCGACAGATAACAACGTCATGGTAGCTACCTACAGCGTCATCGAGTGCAACGTGTCGATAATGTGCTGCTGTCTCCCCTCCCTCCTCTCCTGCCTACGCCGGTTCTTCCCCAGCATCTTCGGCAGCACCAACCGCTCCCGCGACTACAAAGCGGGCAGCTACAACAAAGTCGCCGGACCCAGGTCCTCGCCGTTTCCCTCGGCCGGAATACAGAAGACCGTCCAGAGCACCGTCTCCTATATGCCGCGGTCTGGCGATTCTGATGTTGTCGAGCTGATGGATGTTGAGGAACAGAAGAGGAAGACGCCCTGGTAGCAGTAGTGAAGGATGTCAGCGTGGTATTCAGGAGGACGATTGGGCTTGGTCGCAAGGGGTAGCTGCCGCGTTGAGTAAAGACGTGTAAATATAAGCTGGACTTGCTTGTATAAACGCCGGACATGAGGATGCTTCCTATTGGTTACCACTGTGAGCTGTTAGGCACGCAGAACCTTGCACTGCAGTCCAAATGCCTGGCCGTGGTACGCGGCGGGATCTCAGATCCATGGTACCTCAATTCCACCTCTCGGGACGCATAGGCATCCACTGCGAAAAGCACCACCACAGTGATTGCGTCCAGTGATAGTCTCAGTCTCCCCGATCCTCTATCTCACAGCCGCATTGTATAATTGATGTCGTCGGCCGGGGGGAAGCGGCTCCGCGTCATGTTTCGCTCATATCTTGACTGTGCCTTAACAATGAAGACATAGTTTCTCTTGGCGAAGCGCGAGTGCATGTCGTGCCCAGTGTTTGTCCTGTCGTCGTTTCATTATGCGGCTCAAGAAGGTCGCAAATGCCAGTGCTAGAAATTGGCATGTTTCCATGCGTCCAGCATGATCAGGCTCAGGAGAGAAATAAGTCATCCCCTAGTGATGCCAGGCGCAGTATTTCCACTCGCGCAATCCAGCTTTCACTATTTTCCGACATCAGTGTTGGGATTTGATTGCAGCTGTCTTGTTGACGTGCCCGTGGAAGGTGAGTTCCTCGCTTGTGCGAGATATGATTGTGTGGTGCTCATCCGCTTGACGCGGAGTGAAGTTCTCAAGCACCAGAGTCTTGGTATTGTAAGCCGCATGTGGCAAAGAAAAAAGGCAGACAGGTTCTAAGTCCTTGAAGTAAGTAGGAGAGTGTTTGATGGTTTATGAGTGCTAGGTTTGATCCATTGAGAAGTTGCTGCACCGAAAGCATTTGACGATGTCCGTGTTGAGAGAACGTGCGCAGGAGAAAAGTACACTTCCAGATAACTGAGCGTGAAGTAGCCTCTAAACTAGTTCCCAAATTGCATTTTCATATAGCTGGTCAGTCTTATTTCGTGTATCGCAACCGCGTGGTATATACAACATACTCGCCAGCACACGGTGGAAACCCCTTCACTTTTCCCATCGCAGACAGTAGTGGCCAAGAAAACTTCATCAGATCCTAGGTATACAAGCAAAGATAGCACGGACAAAATCTAGTAAACTCCCCAACTCCGTATTCCCAACCCCTCCTTTGAAACCAAACGGAAGTCGAAGGCCCTCTACGGCTGGCTAACCCAAGTCAAAGCCGGCCCCGCAACCGTCATCCCAGGCAGATCCCTCACCTTCCCGTCACCCTTGTTCACCAACACAGCCCAAACATGGCCGTACAACTCAGTCGGCACAGGTGCACTCCCATCCGCCGCCACGGGCGTGAACCTCAACGTCCCCCAAGAAGCAATCCACGCAATCCATAGCCCACCGGAGTTGTTCTTGCTCCAGTCACTCTCCAACTTGAACGTAACGCTTCCGACCCTGCTCGTCGAGCCAAGGGTATTGGCGCTGACGACCTCCAGCTTCGGCCAGGCCTTGTCAATACCCACACTCGGACTTTGGCCCTGGCAGTTACTCGTCCAGTGCTGCGAGGCGTAGCTCCACGCCAGCTGGGAAGGGATCATGGCCTCTCTCGGCGCGGCGGCAGCGATGTGATTCTGCATGAGGTTGACGACGGCCGTCATGCGCGACTTGGCGCCCAGTTCCGTGGCCAGCGCGGGGACGAGCCACGCGTCTGTCGCGGCGGTGACGGCGACGATGTCGATCAGTACGCCGATCTCGAGGAGGAGGATGGTCAGCGCCGAGTCCAGCCACTGGTCGACATTGTCGGAAGGGATGGCGTAGGTGCAGTTGCCCGCGAGGGCCTTGCCGTAGTGCTGAAGGCTGTCCGTCGCCGTGGCGCGGTGGACGAGAGCCTGGGCGGCCAGGGTGCCGATCGTGTCGACGATGGTCTTGGGGTAGACGCCCGCCCACTGCCCGCCGTCGGAGAGCCTGGTGTGGCCGTCTATCAGCGCGGCGAGGAGGATGTTGTCCAGGTACTCGAGCAGCTGGAGGAACGACGTCGCGTTGTCGGAGATGCCGGTCGCCCAGTTGTACGAGTCCGGCTGGCCGCCGCCGGCTGTGTTCCAGATGTACGACGAGACGTTACCCCCTGGTGGTGGGACGTCGTTGACAGCGCCCGGGTCGAGGGTGCCGCCGGGTTTGAAGACGTTGCCGTCCAGCGAGGTGATGATGGTACCGTTGACGGAGAGCACGCCGCCGAGTGGTGCCTGCGGAGGGATGGTGCTTGTCGAGGCCTTCTTCGCGAGATCTATGAAGGCCTCGAGAGTGTTGCCGGTTGTGGGGGCATTGATACTGCCAACCATACCCGACTGGCAATGGTTCCCAGTCGTCTGAGCGCAGTAAAACCAGATTGGCTTTGTGTCCGCGACAACGATATCGAAGTGCGCCCCTGACGGGGACACAGCTGTGGGGATGAAGCCGCTGGAGAACCCCTTGTCGAGAGGATGGCAGGGGTCTTGGAAGCTGGACTGCACGACCGAGTGGTTTTTGGGGTTGAAGTTGAACTGGACCACTGTCCTAGGCAGCTCGGTGATGTTGTTGGGCGTGAAGGTCAGGTTGCCGCCCAATGCGAGCTCGACCTTGAGAAGACGCAGGCCACCGACTGGCAGTCCGTCGGCCGGAGACTTGCTGGTCGGAGCCGTGGCCGCTTTGGACTTGTAGGCGTCAAATGTGTTTCCGCTTGAAGGACTGCACGCTTGTTAGGTGGTTGATCTATTCACTTCTTGCTGTGGGACATACGCATTGATCGCGTGGACCATCCCTTTTTGGCAATGGTCGCCATTTGTCTGAGGGCAGTATATCCATATGGGCTTGGTGTCGTTCACCGTGAGGGTGAAAGTTGTGGGTGCTGGAGTATCAGGTGAGGCGTTGGGCGTGAAACCAGAGAATACTCCCCCGGCCAGTGGTTGGCATGGCTCGTTGAAGCTTGACTGAGCTACTGCATGGTTCTGTTACTTCGAGTTAGCGTGGCTGTGGTCCGCCTCACATCCTTGAGTGTGTCCCCTACCTTTGCGAAAAACTGATATGTTATCGTATCGCCGACTGCTGCCGTGAGCGTTTCTGGGTCGAACTTGAGTTGACTGCCTTTGCCAACCGTAACAACATAGTTCTTGGATGCTTCCGAGATGGATAGCACAAGCGACAATGGCAGGATTGCCAGCGATGATCCGCGCATCTTGATTGATGTGTTCTGTTCAATTGCACACTTCCGAAGTCACAGAGTGACCATGGGTGGGATGCTCCTCATATGATATTGGGGCAGCACTCCATCTTCTCGACCAGCCGGAGCTAGGTCTTATTGCTGTCGGCCGCTCGACAGCTTCGAACCGGCTGTTCACAACGGAGGGTACCCTTGCCGAGATGTTTTGCAAAGTACACACCACTACCGACACCACCCTACCGCGCTGGCGCCGCATGGCGGCTGCATATTGACAGGGGTTGGAGTGGCATGGACGCTATTTTAGGCTACCGCTCGTCCCAGCAGTCTGCCAGCATCAGTAATCTGTCGCACACACCTTGTCAGACAAAGGGCCTGCGCCAAAGAAGCGCGAGTCGTCCTTGTACACTTCGTCCTCCTATATTTGCATTCCGCTACGAGAGCTCACTGCCTGCGCCTCTTTTCGCGCGCTGAGCACGGAAGAGCAGATAACCGGCTTGGCGAAGAGCAGTTCTCGAACGACTTCTCGCCATTGCCTCGCTCAATAAGGGTCTCTTGTCGAACATCCCTAATGATGACCTTGCTAACTCCAGCTGAGTGCCCCAGCTGGCAACCAGAAGCTCAACTCACCTCATTTCCAAAGCATCAAGGGTCGGGCGGCGCTGAGATATTGATGAGAATGCTAAAGATCATAAGGCCCGGGACGATGGTTCATCCCTGCACTGCCCTCCAACGGCCTAAAATGCAGGCACCTTCATTGGCGCCGTCCGTTAGAGGAGCTTCTTTAGCTTCAGGCTAATGTGCGCTACGGCGGGTAAGCGCTTACAGATTTAGCACACTGGCCAGGGTGTGCCGTCGACGTGTAACGCTACGAGCCAACGGCTGTGGCTGCTTCCCCTCACGTCAGCGATGTCTTGGTGTGTCGGCTTTGTGGCACTTATTTTATCTTTCCCCACAACGGCTCTTCGCGTTGGAGATGCAGGAGAGTTCTACTATTAGGAAGCAAGCATATTCAGTCAACGGAAGTCAGTCCTGCCGAGGATAACATCCCAAACGACGACCGTTCGGCCTCAGCAGCCACACCATCTGGGCGGCCACGCTGTTAGTGATCGACCATCTCACCATCACATCTGTAATTGCCCCTCGGGTTAAACTTACGTCCTTAACATCTCTACTTTTCCCCCAAAGAGAATCACCACCTCAAACTGATCCCTCTACAAGCCGCCAGGGGCAAACCACGACACAATGGCAGCAAGACAACCTCTCCTCAACTTTCTTCCCTTAGTCTTCTCTCTCCTCTCCTTCGGCCTCATCCTCGTTATTTTGCTAGCGGGCACGAACAATGCCCTCCCAAATCTCTACTACCTGAAAACGGACACTTCATCCCTCTCCATCCCCTCCAAGCTCTCCTCATCTACCTTCCTAGCAGACCTCTCCGCCGTCTCAGGCGGAGACTTCACCGGCTCCCCCGCGACAGCATCATCCCTCGGCCTAGCAGAGAGCTACACCCTCCTCCTCTTGACCTCCTGCGGACACTTCCCAACCGGCGTCGTGTGCGACAAGCCCCACGTAGGCTTCTCATTCGACCCAGCCTCCCACCTCAAGCTAGACAGCACTTCCCTCCAAGGCACCTTTCCCCCAGCCCTCATCTCAGCCCTCTCCTCCTACCACCGGACCAGCGACTTCCTTGGAGTAGGGTACATCATCTCAGCCGCCCTCCTAGCACTAGCCCCAATCGCCGGCTTCCTAAGCGGCAGACACCGCTGGGCGGGCGTAACAGCCGCCATCCTCGTCTCCCTAGCCAGCATCCTCCTCTTCGCATCCACCGTAGCGGCAGTCGTCACCTTCCGCAGCCTAAACACCCAGATCAACTCGGCCTTCAACTCCTCCGGGCTCCGCAGCGAGACCGGCGCCGGCCCCGTAGCCCTCGGCTTCGTGGCGTTCATCCTCGCCCTCCTGGCCTCGGTCATCCTCGTCATCCGCGCCCGCAACCCCGTCGCTGCCGTCCGCGGGCGCGTGGTAGCCCACAGCATCGGGACGGGGTACGACTCCAAGTCGACCAATGTGGGTGCTGAGGGTACCGACGCCGGCGCGACGAAACCGGGGCTGTGGAGGCGCGTGCCGACGTGGACGAGCCACAGGTACGTGCAGGTCGAGAAGCAGCCCGCGCTGCTCAAGACGAGCACGGCTGTCGGGTCGCTGGAGGGGGTTGTGGTTACGAGTCCGGCGGGCACGAGGACGAGGGTCGAGGGGGAGGATGATTGGGCCGGGGATGATGAGTACTCCGGTACTGGGGGTAAGGCAGGGCAAAAGGGGATCCCGATGTTGAGTCTTGGGAATAAGAGGGAGAGAGATGTTGGGAGTGCTTATGAGCCTTATAGTGGTGGGAGTCACGGCGGGGTTTAGACGGATTGGTTGGGAGGGATGGCGGGGATGTATGATACCGGCGTTGTGTTTTCGGCATATGGGACCAAGTGTGATACAAATTCCTGTTCACGGTGGTCTTAAGGCGTTGTCTGAGGATAGAATGTGACGATGTATTTGAAAGCTGGGTTACACGCACGTGAGAGAGCGACTTATACCGCTTGCCGATGGCCTGAGTCCTGAAATCTGTGAAGGGAGCTGTTCCTCGATATTCGCAAGCCTGCACTTGGTCCATTCTTGCACCCCAAGTTGCGATATCGGTGCAGCTGTTGCCAAACACAAGCCATCTTCCGTACCCCCGGAATACACTGACAGTTCTCGTCATGAAACAATACAACATCATACCCTCGTATCCCGGCAACCCTCTACAACTTAGCAACCAACCTCTCCACCAACCCTCCTTTCCCTCCCAACCCCCTAAACATCTCCCTCAGATCCCCCACCAATTTCTCCGGCCGCTCATGGGCAGCAAAATGCCCCCCATCCTCATGCCACCTCTCAAACACAACCGGGCCCAACGTCCTCCCCCAAGTCCTAGGCGGCAAAATCAGATCCTTGGGGAACCAACTCAGCCCCAGCTTGACGCCCGAGTTATACCCAAAGATCCCCCTCGTAAACCCCGGGTCGGCGTGCATGTTCTCGTAGTAGATCCGCACGCTGGCCGCCGGGCCCGCCCTGCTGAACTGGTAGACGCAGATCCACTCCAGCACCTCGTCGTCGGTCCAGGGATAGGCGTCGGTCCAGTCGTGGAGCTTCTCGTAGACCCAGGCGAGCAGCGCGACGGGGGAGTCGGCGAGGGCAAGGCCGATGGTGGAGGGCCGGGTGCTGTGCTCGAGGTTGTAGCCGTAGCCTTCGCGCTGGAACCAGCGGGTGCGCTCGAGGCCCGCGGTCTCCTCCGGGGTGTAAGGGGCGACGCTGTGCTGGAGGTAGAGGAGAGGGGTGGTGGTGAGGGAGGGGGGTTCGCTGACGCGGACGAAGTTGAGGTGGGAGGCGAGGCAGTGAGTGGGGTAGAGGAGGCCCATCATGCGGGTGACGGCGAAGCCCCAGTCGCCGCCCTGCGTGGCGTAGTGGGTGTAGCCCAGGGCTTGCATGAGCTTATGGCAGGTCTCGGCGTAGTGGCGGATGGTAAAGCCGGGCTTTGTGGGGGCGGAGGAGAAGCCGAAGTTGGGGAGTGAGGGTGCGACGACGTGGAAGGTTGGGGAGGAGGGGTCCGATGGGTTGGTGAGCAGGGGGAGGATCTTGACTACTTCGAGGAAGGAGCCGGGCCAGCCATGGCAGAACAACAGGGGGATGCTATTGGGGTTGGGGGACCGCTGGTGGACGAAGTGGATGTCCAGGTCACCGAAGCCGTCAATTGTGATGGTGGTGGTGAACTGGGGCAGTTCGTTGAGTTTGGCCTCGCGGGCGCGCCAGTCGAAGCCGGATTGCCAGTAGGACGCGAGGCGCTTGATGTCGGATAGGGGGGCGCCATAGGACCAGTCGTTGGAGAAGGAGACCTCGTCGGGCCAGGTTGCAAGGGCGAGCTTGTTCTTCACCCGCTCGATGGCCGAGTCTGGTACTGCAATCTTGAAAGGCTTGATGGCCGAAGACATGGTTATGATCTTTTACTTGTGTGATGTCGTTGTTGGTCCGGGGTTGCCGTGGCTCAATCTACCGGGAACCAGGAGGCTTCAAAACGCAATAGTAGCTTATATCAACTACCTCGAGGTTTAGAGTTCTGTAGCTGCGCAATTCGACTATCCAGCGCTCCTGCTCTTATAGTCGACCCGCCCGGTAAGCTTCAGCAGGGTGGTGTCTAGAGTTGAGGTCATCATCTTCTGACATGGTTGATTTTGTGCGAAGTGGGTGAGGCTCCGGGATCATCGGGATGACGTCCATCAACCCCTGTTTACACGTGCGACGGCCCCAAAGGCGCAGCGCAAATGAACGCCTTACCGCATCGCTAGCGGCGATTCTCCAAGCCTTCCTCGTCTTCCGCGGTGCTACCCCAATTCCAGAAAAGAGGCAGCTCGCGCCTTTCTGCGGCTGATCGCTGCCTGCAGGATGATCGGCGTTCTTAAGGGCGCCGTTGCGTCGTCAGATTTCCTTGTTTCCACTTCCCCACTTCTTCCCCGACCATCACCGAAGCTTATCGACAGACTAGACGCCCCTCCAAGGCATTCGGACGATGTCGCTATCGCTCGACACCATCATCACAGTCGCGAGTATCGTCAGAGGGGCCGTCGATCTGTACAACCGCATCGATGACTGGCCCGATCAGATGAAGAAGCTGGGACGGCGCATGAAGAACCTGAACGTCTACCTGACCGAGCTAGAGGAGCTCGTCGCCGAGAAGCCCAAGAGCGCATTTGCCAGGCTATTATCGACGCAGAAGCGAGACCTGGGGATCCTGCTCCAAGATATCCGCAGAGTCACCGAGAGGATCAAGGATCTTTTCCACAAATGGGAGAACGACATCGGCCCGCTGGGCGTGCAGTTCCGCTTCAAGACGCTGACGCAGGCTTACTTTGTGCTGGGGAGCAGCTCCGACAAGATCGCTGCTCTGATAGAGGAGGTGAACGAGCACCTGCAGGGCATCCGCGACTGGCTCACGCTCCTGGGCCTGAAGGCGGCGTTGTTGATCGGAGAGCAGCAGAATGCCAAAGTTCCACCAGCTCCTGCGCTAGGCAAGCCTGTGAAGGCTCTTGCAGGCGAGAAGAATGGCGACAAGGACAAGAGGAAACCGTCGCCTTCTCCATCGCCGGCGCCGCCCAGGAGAGACATCAGGATCGTATTTGTCGACCCGGCTAACCTCGCACGGAGCGTGGTGGGAGAGGCTCTGTGCAAGTTGATGCGGGAATGGACCAAATTGTCCCAGGGCGACTGGAGGATCCAGACGATTCACTCCGGGGGACTACTGGTCAAAGACAAAACCGACATTCCTGAGATCGAGGGGCTGAAGAGAGACGTCGCCGGTGGCCTGAATCCGATCAACCTGGCGCTGGACGCCGTCTTTGACAACAAGGCCTTCGACTTTCCCGCCAAAAAGGACGTTCACATCGCCATGCTGAAGAAGAGGTCCAACGGTATTAAGAAGGACATTTTCAAGAAGTACGACTTCATCCTCGTGTTTGCCTCGCGCGACCACGATAATCTGCTCAAGGTTAGGTCGGCCCTCATCGAGAAGGAGGGGCCACAGGAGGTGACGGCTAGAGGCAAGGGGCGCATCCTCCACCTCGGCAGCTATCTGACGCTCGACGGCATACCGAGGGAGATAGAGGATCCGAGGACGGCCGGCAAAGAGCCCAGGGTCACCCGGGCCGACTGGAACTGGAAGGCGGCGCAGATCAAGGTCGCCATCAAGGAGTTCCTCAAGCAGGAGGTGCAGTGGAAGCAGCCGCCCCAGAAGGCGTGGGAGGCGAAGTTAGACACGGTGGTGTTGCTGAAGCAAGACGTCAAACATAACCAACCTCCACCCAAAGTTGGGCAGAAGCAAGTCCCAGAGAAGGAACATTCAGGCAAGAAAGACAAGATTGGCCAGAAGAACCACGTGGTAAAGAAAGACGAAGCTGGCCCAGGCGGGAACGGTAAGGGCCATCCAAAGGCCGATGCAAAGAAGGAAGCCGAGGGCAAAGGGCCCAACACGAAGAACCATGTTGATGAGATCCTTGAGAAGGCTGCTGACAAGAAATCGGCTCAGAAGAAGGCAGTACTGCCGAAGACGGCTAAGAAGAAGGCGGCCGAGACGAAGGCTGGTTAGGTGTCCCAGTCCCAAGCCATTTAAGGCGTATTATGGAGTCTACTCTAGCGCTCTAAGTCGACGCCGCTCAACAAACGTCTGGGCAGTGTGTACAAAGGCACTCCCTCAAACAACCTGACGGTACTGTGCAGTTAATGACATGCGACTGCCAGCGTCATGATCTGGCTCTTACCCGCTGTCGTTTCCTCCCCACGATGCGGTCGCGTTGTCAGCTCTTTATTCCGCCTGCAACGTAACAACGCAACTGTCCGTCTCGTCTGATCCAATGACGCTGCCCGGTAACGGTGTGACAACTCCCAACGGGCAAAGTACCGGCCGTTCGCGAATCGGCGACTGTCTTGACAGGCGACACGCGGCTCCAATATCATACCTCGAGGGTATTTAGCTGGGATCATGATGACCGAGCTTTCCGATAAGCTGGACTCAGACGATGAGTATGTCGTAGAGGCCGTACCTCCAGTCGCGGTAATGCCATAGTCGCAGATATCAATGTCCCCGCAGAATTGCTGTTGATGCCGCAGGTTTTATTCCCTGCAAATCGTCCAAAAATCATCAATCACACCCCCACACCCTGCCCGACATCCTGTCCCATCCCCTGCGCATCGTGCTTGCTTAGCATCCTCTTCCGGTTATACAGATCCGTGTTGAGCACGTTCATAAACCCCCGCGCCTTGAGGTCCTCCTGTATCTTGCTGACCTGCCTCCCCTCCCGCAGCCACTGGTCCACCTCGACGCTCATGTAGTGCGGCAGCTTCCTCGCGCGCGGGTCGCTCGTCTGGTCCGAGGGGCCGTGGTTGTGCACCTTGTGCTCGTCGTTGGGGTAGTGCAGCACCCACAGGTCGCTCCCCTTCGTGGTCTCGATCAGCTCGAACTTGAACATGCACCCGCACTTCTTGCTGCTCCGGTCCGTCGTCGGCTTCCGGCGCCCCTCGGCCTTGGCCTGCTGGATGACCGACTCGTCGACGGGACCCCTGTGGTGCCTGGCTTCGCCGCCGCGGTAGCACACCCACCGCACCTTCTTCTTGCCTGTCACTTTCGCTCCGGCGATGCGCATGCTGTAGCCCCGCGGGATGGTCCACTGGTCGAGCTCCTCCTGCATGGTCGAGCGGGACGAGACGGTGTAGCCCGAGGGGGGCGCCTCGAGGGGGATGAAGGCGACGGGGGCCATCATGGCGGGGCCGTTGGGGCCGGCGCCGAGGTCGACCGGGTGGTTGTGGTGGTTGTGGCTTGAGGCGGAGGGCGCGACGGGGACGGGGAGGGGGATCGGGGTCGAGGACAGCTGGGGAGGGGCGTTGAAGGCCGGCAGGCGGAGGGCGGACTCGATGCGGTTGAGGCGCTGGTCGATGGAGCTGAGCGCGTTGATGAGCGTCGACAGCTGGTTCTGCGTGAGAGAAAGCGCCGGTTCGTCCATGTTTGCGGTTTGCCTGTGACTCCGGTTCAATGCCGAATGCTGTGTTTTCGCTTCCCGGCCGTTTGATGGTCGCGCCAACTAACGCCGGTGGGCTGTTTCTCTCGGCTGTCTGTTATTGCAAACAAACAACCTGATGATGGTTCGCGGTCGCGAAACAGCGGAGCGCGTCACGTGGGTGCACGAATTGGCATACCCCGCTCTGCATGAAACGGGCGTCCTGCAGGATGACAACAGAATACCTTTATATGTCGGATGTAAAGGCTTGAAATGCAATGGATAATTCGTAAACTATCTTCAGTGATAATACACTATGCACGATCTATTACAATCCTTATCAAGAGTACCGCCATCCAGTCCCGAACTCTACCTCTCCTCTTCCACATGGCCTAGCTTACAGTGTCTATTCTTGAGATTGCTCTCCTTGATTTGCACCTCGTCGTGACCAGCTCTGCGCTATCTATCAGCCTTGCGCCAGTCGCAGCATCAAGATGGGTCGCTTACAAGACGGCGGTGACTACCCGAATAGTCCTGCAGCTCCCCAAATGTCTGCTTTCTCGCCTGCCTCTTACGGTGAACAGCGCCGAGGATACCAAATGTGAACACGGACCCGATAGTGACAAGCAGCGGCTGCTTACGCGATTTAGAGCTGTCCTCGAGCTCGGTCACACCATCGCGCGCCAGGTACACACGAGAGTTCCTCGGCATATACCGCCCCGGATTCCAGACGTTCCACAGCGCCGAGTTGAGGAGCATGAGCGTGGCCTCGAACACGTAGAAATACCACTCGTACCGCAGGATGGGGCTGAGCCTCTTCAGCGACTCCGGGTCGCTGAGCTTCACCGCCGTGTTGCCCATGTGCTCGACCAGGCGGTAGATGCAGCGCACCAGGATCAGGGCCATGCTGACGTACAGCGTCGCCAGCGGCGTGGACACTGCCCTGGCACGGATGTTGGCCTTGGCGCACCGCCAATGGAAGATGCTGGCGATCGCGACGAAGATGACGATGACGCCCAGCTGGATCGATAGTGCTGCTATCGTCAGGTTGCTTCCGAGTTCCTGCGTCGTAGGCTTGGACGACGGATTGGCGGATAGGGATACGCCGAGGGCGTTCAGCGCCTCGACGAGAGCTAGGAGACCGCCGAAGATGGACTCGACTCGGCTCGGAGGGATAGGTGCGAGGTGTGGCACGTAGTGCAGGATCCTGCCCAGGACGTGGTAGTTGGCGAGCTCTAGGAGCGGGCTGCCATTGCGGGATCGGGTCAGCTGGACCTCGGGGATGGTTCTCAGTCCGGTCACTTACGGGCATACGAAGATAAAGACCTGGCTGAAGATGAAGACCATCAGATTGCGAGTGTTGTAGAGGTAGTTGAAGGCTCCGAACTCCCGCAGAGCATAGCCTGCGGTGAATAGCACTGCGCAGAGCGGGTGCAGTCCGATCAACTTGAAGGACTTGTAGTGGCTGGCACGCACGTACCATTAGAGATGACTTATGAATACGACACACAGGGGAGCCACTTACTAGCACTGCCAGACATGACCTATCGCCGACAGGCCATACAGAACTGCGAAGATGACGGGAGCTACCTGGTTAGGTGCGTAGACGAAGAGGCTGCCCGGGACTGAGACATATTAGGACAGTCCAGTGCTCAGGGGCCGCTTTCTCGAGAACTTACCGGGCTCTCCATTCGCCATATTACATCAGATGCTGAGTTACCAAGGAAGTGATTATGGTCGAGGACCACGAACCAAGACTCAGGGGCATCGTGCTGTACTTGTACCCTCATGGCCCTTGATGGCTTGACTGCAACGGTTCTAACCCCACCGGCGCAACGGGCACATTCTCGGTCCCCATTACGGTCCAGGCAGGGTTTTACTAGAAAGAAAAGGATCTTGAGACCACGGAGGTTCGACAGACGCGTCACTGCGAAGGCTCGGCATAAATTGTTGCCCATAAAGGAGACTGTTGTCGCCAAGAAGAGAGGGTTCCCAGGTTCGGCGTCGACGATAGTGGGCTAAGCAGCTAGACCCGAATAGGAAAATAGAAATGCCAAGAGCAGCCCGGATCGGAACGCTAGTCATTAAGTGGGGAGTAGCTTATTCCGACAGTGAACCGCTGTTCGTCATGACTCCACCGAAGCTATGCCTCTATGCGGATATCTGTCCGTCTGTCTCTCCCGGTCCCGTTTCATATTTTCTGCCAATTCCTCTCCCTGGAGTCAGCATTTTGCATGATCTACTCAGGAGAAGGACCTTGACTCAAGACTCCGTTGTGCTCTTAACCGCTCATTGGAACATATTCACATGACAATAAAGTAAGGAGGCCAGCTGCTGGGCCGCTCATCGAGATGGACACTCCGAAGCGCCACTGCTGGGAATGCCGGCGGCGTTGCCTCGTCTGTGACTTCACACAGCCGGCATGCAACAGATGCTCCTCGTCGGGGACGGCCTGTCCCGGATACAGCGATGCCAAGCCTGCCCGGTTGACGTGGCTTGCTCCAGGAAGGGTGACCTCCCGGAGACACAGGGGCAGAAGAGCTCGTTCCAGTGATTCAGAGGCCACGAAGCGGGAAAGATCGACGACCTCGCCGCCTGAAGCACCCAAGGAGACGGTCGTTATTACTCTTCCTTCAGTCCACTTGAAGAACGATGTTACTGCTTTACTTGACGCGGTGGGATACTGTAAGTTGATCAGGGGCGATGGTGTCAGGCACAGTTCAACTGACTATCCGGAGACAACACCTGTATTTACCAAGACTTATTGCCTCTTCTTGAACTAGGGCCAAACCCAACGATTTACCCCCTATTGCCCTCTCATTTCCAGTCCAGCACACTGTATCCCGACCATATACGACTGAGTCTCGTCTGCATAATGCTCACTCATAGGATCAACCGGACGAGAAGCGGCCGCCAGTCCAAGGCTTTAACAGAGACGTACTACCGCTACCGCGGGCTTGCCATCCGGTCACTCCGCGAGGACATCGATAGGGCGTGCCGACGCACCAGCGATGTTGTCCTCGCCGGCATCATGACTCTTATGCTCTCCGACGTATGTCGCCGTTTCGCTAACTGTACCATCATCAGGTCTACGGCCGCAACAGAGCTAACAATCTCTCGCAACAGGTACAGCATGGCTTCACGTCAGACTGGCAACACCACTTGGGCGGAGTGCAGCGGATGATCGAACTGCGGGGCGGCCTGCATGTTGTCGCCCAATCCAGGAACCTGGAGGCGATACTCCTCTGCTTCGTGTCGTAAGTAGTCTACCACTGACAATGCCAAAGGGGGTGAGACTGATGGCATCTGACTTCCCCTTAGCCTCGCCATTATCGCCAACACGACCTGCCCGGCCTCGGACTTGACTATGGCACAATGGCACCTCGACCAACTCGATTTCATTCTCGAACAGTACGACGGAGGCATATTTCAGTTCTGCATGTGTCCAGCGCCTCTGTTTGCTGATATTATCAGGATCAACTATCTGCGTATACAAGCCGCTCAACCGGGTCCTTCCGACAGGGTCTGTCTGTCGCATGAAGCATTCGAGATTATGAATCGGGTCGACAACTTCTCCGCGGAACAATGGGCCGACTGCAAACCGTGCGCCGGAGAGGCATGGCTAATAGTAGGCAGAGCCTACAAAGCAGCAGTAACGATATACTGCATCTCCTCGCTCCAAAGCTCGGCAGTGCTGCCGATGGCGGCCGCACTCAGGGCACGATGTGCCGCAGAGGGCAAGATCCTACACCAACTTCTCGATTCTCTTTCAACAGCAGGGATCGGGCTGTTCATGCTCTGGCCCCTGGTGACGCTTGGGATAGAGGCCGCCAACGGCGCCTCGGACCTGCGACGTTTCGTCGAGCAGAGGCTACGGGGAATGAGCCGTCAAATGGGCTCGTATGCGCCTCTGATGGCGCAGCAGGTTCTTGAGAGGTACTGGACGTCTGGTGAGAGGAATTGGGATTCTTGCTTCGACAGACCGTACGCATTCGCGACTCAGATCGCGGTGGATCTCACCGGGCTTTCGCCCCCTTGAGCTCTGTAGGGAACCATCTGCTGCAGATGGGCGAGATGCGGGCAAATGGCCGCGATACGTCCTTGACGAACAGCAGCACTGCATCTATCACAGCAAGCGTTCTTCATAAGGTCTACGACAACTACTTGGTCCCGTTCATCTAGCTCCGGGCACCTTTGCACTGGCAATGATCGAGGTCCAAGTGACGTCCCACCCCTTTCCGGCATACTTCGCCTCCAGATGCCTCCGAATCAACCCCTTGACCTCTTCAATCCCATGCCCCCTCCTCAACTCCTCGCTCCACTGCGAATTCACCACCCAGTCAATCATCATCCCAAAGCAAGCGACGTAGTCCTCCGCGCTACGGACACGCTGCAGGCGCGCCATGACGTCGACTTTCACATCCTGCAGTCCGAGGTTCTCCAGCGTCCTCCGGATCCAATTGACGTTACTCCACTCTCCCCACGACGTGGTCTGCATCTTCATCTCGAACGGCGCCTCGAACGGAAACCCGAGCAGGGCACTGCGGAGGTCGGGCTCCCACCCGGACCCACGGTCGTGCCAGGTCGTGAAGGCGAGGGTGCCGCCTGGTCGGAGGACACGGATGGATTCTTGGCCTCGTCAGTCCCGACTCACTCTACTCGTGTCAAGGCAGAGTCTTACCTTTCAGCGCAGCCTCCGAGTCAGGCACGACATGAAACCCGATATTCATTGTCACATGCGTGAACGCTCCGTCCGGGAACCCAATTTTCTAGCCATCCTCGTCAGCAATCCGCTTATGTCCGCCGCAGTTTCCCACCTACCTGCGCATCAACAACCCTCGCCTCGGTATTCCTCCACCCCTCGCTCTCGATCCTCTCCCTCACAAACTCCACGTACGCCTCGGAAAAGTCGGCCGATATAACGCTGCTCTTGCCCAGCACGTCCTTGTCGACCATCGTCTGCACCTGCGCGGCGACGACCCCCAAGCCGGCGCCGTTGTCCAGCAGCTTGAAGGGAGGCTGAGAGGCCCGGTCGAGCCCGATCTGCCGTAGCATCTTCGTGGCCAAGGGGGCGCTGACTTCGTCGACGAACTCGAGCATGCGCGGCTGCGAGAGGGGGTTGAGGCCACTGGCGGTCTTGAACATGGTTTGGAGGACGCGCTGTTGGGTTTCTTGCGTCATTGTGGCGGTATTTCGATTGCAATATCCGAAAATAATGAGTTGTAAAGGTCTTATCACGGTTTTTCTAGGGAAAAGAAGAGGAAGTGGGAATTGAACGAGATTTGGTTGTCGTGGGTGTATGTAAATATGTTCAATATACAGCATACTTGAAACCTTCCGAGAAGTCTCCGCCACCAAACGGAATCCTTTCGGCTCTCCTCGCGCTTGACGTTCCCATACTGGTCTCACATCATCAGCCAGTCAGCCTAACCTCGTGCACCTCTTTGGCCTCTCCCTCCCCCTCCCTACAGTCTCCGATAATGTCTCCGCGAAACGGCCACCTTCATCGCCTCCCCACCCAGCTCTACACCCTCTCGCCTAGAGGAGACAATGATGTTAACTCCAGCCTCTTCCTCCTCACAAGCATCAACGTATTTCTCCACTCCCCTAATTCCTCCTCCTGGCACCGGGATCCATCTCAGGCCAACTCGCACTCGATCAAATTCTCAACATCAGACTGCCCACTACTCCAGAACTTGACGATCCTCAGCCCCAGCCCACTCCCCTCGATCAGCCGGCGCCAGTGGTCCTCCGTGCGCTCCAGGGCCGACAGCTGAGTCATCATCAGGATGTCCCCGGCGGTGGCCTCCCAGTACGCCCCCGTCCGCGGAATCACGCACTCGAAGATCAGCAGTTTACTGTAACCCGGCGCCATCGCCTCCGCGAGGCGCGCGAGGATCTTCGCGCAGACGTCGTCGGGCCAGTCGTGAAGGACGGAGTGCATGAAGTACGCCCTCGCACCGCGGACGGGCTGCTCCGCGAGGAAGTCGTGGCTCGTGAGCTGGATGGAGGGGTCGATGTCCTTGACGTCCTGGATCACGACGGGGAGGTCCTGGAGGATTATTTTCTATGCGGGAGTTGTTAGTGATGGCGAACTGATACCCAAGAGTTCCCTCGGGTCGGATGCCGGGTTACCTACGCCTGGGTGGTTCGAGTAGAATATCTTGAACTCGTTGATGTCGTGGCCTAGACCTCCGGCAACGTCTACCACGAGCGGCGCGTATGGCGAGGTATCGGCACCCTCAAAAAAGGGTCTTTTCGACAGGATATAGGGTGGGGTGCATCCATGGCAAGCGGCCTTGTCGATAGCCGCCCACTGAAGAGAGCTGAGTGTCAGTGAACCGCTCTGTTTTAGCTGAGGATGCGTGTCATGTGTACTTACTATGGTGGTTTGTCTGAGGACCTAGGCTGATAGACCGGAGATATTCGAAGCAATTCGGCAGATCCGTGTTGTAGGCCGCATGCATCGCCGTGTGGGCGGCGTCGACAGGGTTCCGGTACTTGGTCTCGCGGAGGAACTTGTAGAACTCGATCGGGCTGCGGCCGATTCCTCCGAGCCTGTGTTGAGCGTGGCGAGTCTGTCAGCCAGCACGCTGATGCAAAGGACATCAACTCGGTTACTCACAGAGCAACATAGCCGTCACCGATGACATCGAGGCTCAGAGACTTGGCAAAGTTGGTGAGCTTATACTCGTCCTGCGCTACCTCTTCGAGGTGTCCCATGGCACAGACGTGGCGCATCAGGCGACCTGTGCCACGGGGCGTTAGCTTCTGCACCTGGTATGGAAGCGATGTGGCCCGACGTCCATAGGCATTAACCTACCGAGGAGGATGCTGTCCATCCCCAGCGGTGCGGCAAGGTCCTCAACCTTCTGAGGAGTATCGACCCCGTTCTTGACCATGAGCTTCCACAGGCCAATGTCGACGCCTGTAATCAGAGCAGCATTGAGTCCAGGCTGTGGCAGTGGCACATCAATTAGGGGTGCGTGGGAGCTTAGGATGGAGGCGGCAGGACGTCGGGTCACATACATCTGCCCACGTGTGCTGCAGCATCTGCTCCCGGGGAGTCAAAACGCTCTGTAGCAGGCTGCGCGCCTTGATTGCCAGCTCATGGCGAGCCTCCTCGTCGCCATCCTTGAGATTCCTCTGCAGTCTGTTGATGTCCTCCACCAAGCCCGGAACAGCATCTGGGTTGCTAGCCCTGGTGGCGAGCGAGAGATCAACCGCATGCGACATCTCAGGCGTATTGCAGTACTTCTCAGAGCCGCAAAAGCGATGAGATGTGAAGATGATGATTTCGAAACCGGGGTTCAAGTAGCGGTCAAGAAGCAACGAACAACTGCAGCCAAAGTACAAAAATACAACCCACCACCCCGCGATAACAAATGGCACCTTCATTCCGGCACCTTGTACAACCAAATCGGCACCGCAATCCCAAGACTAGCAATCGTACTCACCACGAACCCCAACCTCTTCCCCACCCCCCACATCGCCCACTTGAGCGGTATGCTATCCTCCCACCCGAACCCGTAGTCCACCGCCTCCCAACCCTCGGGGTACTGCGCCTTGCAGCCCCTCAGTAGCGTCTGGAACCCGACCATGTTAGCCCTCCTCACAAACTCCGCCGTCTCGCTGCAGTTGGCGCCGCAGCAGCACGGCAGCATACCGAACCTGCCGCCGGTTGACGTGTCGCCGTAAGCAGTCGTCCAGTTCTGCGCGCCGACGTCGCATACGGGCAGTGTGAAGGTGCCGACCCAGCCCGGCCCGTCGAGGAAGGGTGATGTGGAGTTTGGGGAGGACATGGCGGCGCCGAGCTGCGACCAGGCGTCGGACTCGGTAAAGTTGAAGCCCGAGAGACGGTAGGCTCTTGCGGATGATTTGGATATGTCCTGGGACTTTTGTTAAGGAGGGTCGGGGAGTTTAGAAGATGAGAAATCGGGTGCTTACGCTGCCGTTTATGCCGTAGGTTGAGTTCATGAGGACGTCGAGGCCGTAGGGTTTGTCGAGGTACCCTCTGAGTATTCCGCTTTCGCGGTAACTTGCGTTACATCAGCTTCCGGTCGTAATATCGAGCTTATTTGAATGTTAACCTACAGGTAGGTGCAGTACACGCCCCCGTCTTCAGGCGAGTACCACATCGTCTCCTTAGCACAGCTCGTACTCGCCGGGTCGTCTGTCTTCTGGAATATGGTGAAGATCTTGGAATGGTTCCACTGCGAGTTCACCGTCGAGGCAACCAATTGTTTGAAATAGAAGTCCTCGAAAACCGTGGCGCTCGGGATGCTGGTGACATCAACCCAGGCACCGTTGGATAGGTAGTCTAGAATTGTGTGATTCATCTCGTCTTCATATCCCCAGAACGTCGTGTTCGCCCAAGTCACGATGGCGTCTTGAGCCTTCTTCGAGACGTCGCCGGCGAAGGTTTGCAGTGCGGCCATGGTTAGTGGAGTTGTGTCGGTTCTTTGTCATACCGTCAGCTCTGGAGAGTCGGTCAGGGGCATACGAGAAAATCACCTACGGTACAGGCATGAATGTGTTTGCTACCCCCAGTCCACCTTGCGCAAAGCTTTCCATAGCAACTATCGCCGGCTCGAGCGCTCGGAAAGCCGTGCCGAACAGAGGCAGGACGGCGATGGCGAACTGTATCCACTTCATCGCGTCTTGGGGGTTGACTAGGTTGTATTTTGGGAAGAATTCCTGGGACATGTTGCTGATCTTAGAGATGTACTGTAGCTGGCCGTTTGTGATGCCGGTCTACAAATCGTCAATACCGGCTTCGACCCGAGCGTGAGATAGCCGGAGATTTCACTCACATACATGTCGTTGAATGTGGTGTCGAGGTTGGCAATCGACAGTAGCGACAGGTAAGACCACGCTGGATCGCCATTGTCGACGTACGCTTTGCAACGTCAGTCAGAGTTCGTCAGAACCGGTGCAGTGTAAGTCCACCTACCGTCGCACCCAATCTGTGATCCGCAGCTCCCTTGGAGACCAATACCGCACATAAAACCCGTTGGCCCTGACCCGAAAGACTTTGCAAGCGTATTGGTGAAGGGCCTCTGGGGGTTTGCCTGCCATGTCTGGTAGTAGCTCCGAAGCTGGTTATCCGTGTCAGCGGTCGTGTAGGCCGAGATAGTCGGCTGCCACGCCGGGTCAGATCCGCAAGCAGCACCTCGGAGGGAAAGCATGACGATTTTGGGGTGAAGTGCAACATCTTCAACTCCGTAGGACTGAACTTCTTTTTGACGATCAACGCCTGGTATATGAATGATATTGACCCCTGATTTCGTGCTGCTTCATAACCGCCTTCCCGTTACGCCACCGCCATCAGTCGAGTCCAGCCGCATGCAGGTCCTGGCTTTTTGGCCTTGTCAGAGCGCTAGGATCGCAAAATCCTAGCATGAATTGGCCAAGGTTGAATGATAGTTTCAGCCACCACATATGGTGGCGCTTGATAGTGCGGCCATTGTCCATTCAGCTGGCGCGCCAGGTTGTCTTGGCATCTTCCTTTCGCAACTTGACGGCCGCTCTCGAGCCTTGCCCGTCATGCGGCTCCTTGTACGGGGTGAGTGCCTGTGAGGCAGTGCAATATTAAGTCCCAGAGCCTCGCGAGGTTCATCATATGTGCGACTTTCGCCTTACACGACGAAAAAACGTAGGACCCTCCCTCTATGCCTGTTGGGCTGCAAAGAACCTCTTTGGGACAGGGTGGCCAAATCCTTGCATTGCTTTGCCACTCAGAGGAGAACAACATTGCGGAAGACAGCATTCGAAAAGCCTAGCGAAATCAGGCTTCACGACAGCCGAGCAGGACAGCATGAGAAGACGCTCGCATGTCTGCAATAGCACTGCACAACAAGTCAGCAAGAAAACGACGAAAGGCCTTGATACTGAAGACCGCGCCAATTGGCCCGAACCCTAACCCTACGTGCCACAACCATTACCACTCGCTAATGAAGTTTGCCTACACTCACCATCTGCGTGACACATAAAACATCTGGCCACTGCTCCGTCATGTCTCAAAATTGGCATAGCAAAGGCACACATCAGTGTTCCCAGTGTTCCGTGCTTGGTCACAAACATTCAGAGCCCATGCGACCCGCACGTTTCCAAGAGCCTGTATTGCCGCATTACGTACCCATCCCTGGACTATATGCCGGCAGGATAACGTTGCATGCGGAAGCACTGGAGCTGCTGAAGGCGTGGGAATGGTGATTTGTCTGGGTTCCGAGGCTGCTCCCAATGAATGAGCGAACGTTCCCCTGATTCTCACCACGAGTGATCCTGACATCGGAGAGGCACCTACAAGCCTTCCCCGCATCGGCAGACAGCGCATACTGACCCTAGCGAAATGTGCGATGCTGCAATAATGGTTATAGAACCAGGTTTAGCCTGCAGCAGATTTGCATAGGGGTCCGCAATGGGTGTTAAGGGCCGCGTAACGAGACCTTTAGCCGTCCCCTAGGAACGAGTCCATATCCCGTTCGGCAACTTCCCGAAGATCCTCTTTCTCTGCGGCCATATCGGCTTCGTAAGTCCCTTACTTCGATGAGCTTGCTGAGTAACCAAACAGCACGAAGATGTCGTTACGGTTGCGGAGGGGTACCGGCAGGGGCGTCAACACATATATTGACTTACATGAAGTGAGGCAGTTCAATCAATGACACTGATCTCATGATTGGCTCAGTGAATACTATGGATCTGCTCCTCCACAGGAAAATTTGCGGTGATGAGAATACTCCACGATAATGGCGCCTTCAATGGAGCAGTCACCATGGTCAAAGGACTCTTATGAACTCAACGGGCAGGGCCCCGCCTGGGGATATTAGATCTCTCCTCTGCCGTCAGCCAGCGACTAGCTTCAAGAACGGACTTGTGCAGACTCATCATGATGGTGCCCAACTTTCTGCGGTGGACGGCCCCGACCGTGGCTCTCTGCATTCTGGCTTCGGGGATTCAGGCGGCTACACCTCAAGCCTGTCGCTGGTACGTAACGGCCAGAGCCGGCGACACTTGTAACTCCATCGCCGCGGAATGGGGAATCACGTATGCACAGTTCATCCGCAACAACCCGACCATCACATCCTGCTATCTCACGGCTGGTACGAAGTACTGCGTCGACGATGTTGATGCTCTCCTCCCGACGACATCATTAGGGACGTCGGTGACCAGACCGACAAGTAGTACACTAGCACCACCTACAAGTGCGTCCGGGACAAGGAGCTCAACGGCTACCACACCGACACCGTCTGTATCGGGCTTCACGCGCGACGGACGCTGTGGGCCGCAGGGCGGCAGTCAGACGTGTATAGGCTCGGAGTTTGGGGACTGTTGCTCGCCGGAAGGCTGGTGCGGAGCAAGCGACGAGCACTGCGGAGCGGGCTGCGTCTTCGGGTACGGACTGTGCGGCATCGGGCCGGTTCCCAGCTCGTCAGCAACCTCGAACGCAACAGCTACTGCGAGCGGTACAGCGACAAACACGACTACGCCGACATCCGGGCTTGCCCCGACGGCCCAGACGACGATAACTATCACGGCAGTGTCTTCGACCACATTGACGTTCTTCTCGCTGGTGCCCCAGACCCAGACGACGAACACAACTCTGACACAGACAACGCTCGCGACGTCAACTGCTGTGATAACCAGGACACAAGTGGAAACGACAACCTCGACAGCCATGTCCACAATCACTCGAACACAGGTCGAAACCGCGACCCTGACCGTGGCGCAGACGAGCGGATGCGCCGTGACCGTGACGGTAACAGCTGCTGGTGTTGCGACGCCTCCGGAGAGTATTTCCGGAGCCTCGGGCGCCTCGACGACCACGAGCACGATCGTCCCTACAGTGACTGAGACGCCCACGGGCAGCTCTGCCTCCTCGGCACCATCCCCAACTCAACCGGGGGCCACATCCGGCTGTAAGTAAACTTTCTGGCCCCGAGAAACACTGACTGCTGCGGCTGATGCCCATACTTACAGGCAAACAGTGGTACCGAGTGACAGGAGGAGACACCTGTGACACGATAGTCGAGCATGTCGGCGGGTTTACCCTCGACGACTTGTGAGTAGGCCATGGAAGTACGACTTCAAGGCACCCGGGTGAGCGTACTGACGATTCGGCCAGTTACATGTGGAATCCAAGCGTAGGAGTAAGTCAAGAGCCCGAACAACTCACATCCCAGGCCCTGCTGACAGCTTCTTCTTCGCGACAGCGAGACTGTCGACAGCTATGGCTGGGTTATTATGTGTGCGTGAGTGTCTAAGTTTTGTTGAGTGTGACAGACATAGACCACATGATCTGGGCCTGCCACCACCGGGAATCGGAAGGGGTCTCTCGGGCGTTTAAGAAGGATGCCGGGGGCGGGTGTGACCCCCGAATCTTGAAAATGCAGGAGTCTCAGTGGTCCTGAGAATTTGAGCGGGAAACGAGGGTTGAAAACGGCGGGGACGTATCGCCAGAAATACTAGAAGAGCTGCTATGTGCCATCAAGAGTCACCAAGAAGTAGCAAAATCAGCGAGAACGGCCTTCTTGTTGCAGCTTGACACCTGGGCAAGAGGTGCACATGAGATACACGCCCTTGTCCAGATGGGCGACGCTGCGGGTGATCCCCATAAATCCTTATCTTATCGTGTGCTCCCCACTCTTGGCGGCGTCAACCATCAACCGCTGCATTGTTAAACTTTATACCTAGGCCCGCCGCGGTGTGCAGCGCGGCTTCAGAGCACAACTCAGATGTCCCGACCTTCTGCTTGCTCCAATCATCAAGACGCTTTCGGCCGTGGTGCCGACTCACCGCTGCTCAAGCTTGGTTAGCTCCAGACGTCCCTGACCATCATAGATCGCCGCAGCCTTGAGCAACTCGACATCGTGGGCTGCAATCCTGGACAGTGCCCCTCGGGATGGCGCCTCATTCGAGCAGAGCCATGACGACGGCGGATGCACCTCCGACGCCGGTCGAGCCGACGATCGCCAACGGCCCAAACCCGGGCGCTATCTCCATCGCCAACCAGTACACGTTCGAGCAGAATGTGCGGCAAATGCTGCGGGAGAATGGGTGCGATCCAGCCAGAGAAGACAGCTATAGGATACAGGGTGTCCAGCTGATTGACAACGTCCGCGAAGCTCTGCAACTGTGGGTTACTCCTCTCGGTCCTTCTGGGAGTCTTGCTGACAGGGAATACCCTCTCCAGACCCGTCAAGACCTTCGTAACCGCGTCGACATACTACCACAAGTTCCGCATGTGCCACCGCGATGCCGAGTACAACTACCAGGATGCGGCACTGGCGTCGTTGTTCGTCGCCTGCAAGGTGGAAGACACCATCAAGAAGTCGAGGGAGATCCTGTGTGCCGCGCACAACATCAAGTATCCCGACCACCCGCTGGCGCAGGATGACAAGGTGCGAGATGGTTCCCCTTTCGAGCAACCAATGCTAGAGGATCTGGTTGACTAACAACACATTGTTTCCAGAGCTTCGTCAGACCCTCGGAACTGATCGTCGGCCTGGAACGTCTCATCCTCGAAACAATCGGCTTCGATTTCAGGGTGCGATATCCCCAAAAGGTGCTCATTAAGACGGTCCGGAAGCTGCTCCCTCCCGAAGACGCCAGGGAATTCCTGGCAGTCGCCTACGACATGAGCATCGACATCTACAAGTCCTTCGCCCCCATCAAGCAGACCACCTTCACCACCGTCATGGCCGTCGTCGAGCTGACCGCCCTGCTGACCCGGCTGCACCTCGACAAGATCCGCTCCCTCGACCTCCACCGGTGGCACACCAACCGCGGCTGCGTGATGGAGACCATGCTCGACCTCCTGGACCTGTACGCGCAGTTCCAGAAGTCGACCAAGATCGGCCAGCGGTTCCCCCAAGACAAGTTCATCAATGTCAAGATCGGCCTTAACAAGGAGCTTGACGCGAGCAACGGGCTGACCCGCTACGAGACGTACTGCCCGCAGTGCCAGGCCGACGTCAGAGACATCCACCCCATCACCCCGGGCTCGGCCACGTCCCCGGCGACCACGAGCTCGTACCCCGGCAGCTCCACGGTGAAGCGGACGACCAAGAGCACCGACGCCACGATGCGGTTCGTGTTCGACGAGGACGAGGCGCGGCGCGAGCAGGACACCGTCAGCGACTTCTTCCGGGACGAGTACGAGGAATACGAGATCGAGGTGGAGGAGCAGATCCCCGAGACCGAGCACAACCACTCTCGTCCGGGCCAGTCGCGGCACCAAAACAACAACCATGACCACGGATGGGCGCCGTACCATAGGAACAGGCACGGACATCCTAACGACCGGTACAAGGGGCGGAAGGGACACGGTGGCTACCGCTGAGGGTGGGGCGCCGACTGGGCTGTGGTGAAATCGCGTTTTTCTTCGTTAACTGGTCAGAGGGAAGGCGTTAATGTCGGTTTAGAATCTACGATACCCCTCATGAACTCTTCTTGCTACCTACCGATCCAGTACCACTCTCAAAGTCATGCCTGGCCTGTCGCTCTCCCTGGCTTCCCGAAGGACAGGTGGCCGAACCCTGCCACAGCACTTGCAGCCATTTACCCGTCGTCGACGATGCAGTGCCCGCTGGGCGCTCACCACAACATCAATCACCCGCGACGCGCGGCATCGACAGTCCTGATGGCGAGATGCAGGTCTTATCGACGGATCCGCATCCTACCCGGTAGAACGTGTTCCCGAGTCGGAAGGTGTTCGTGCTGCCTCCAGGCAACCATATACCGACGTTAGGACGGAGATATCCACGGCTTCATGCGCTGCGTGTCCACTCTCTTGAAAATTTTAGGCAGACGAATTTCCCCCGGCCTCAGACCAGTGAATCGGGGGTAAACTTATCTACAATATCAGCATTTCAACATCACATCATTTCCCATGTCGCAAACACGCTGCAACCCGGACTCTCCTCCGAACACCTGGCCATCATCAGACTCTCCTCCCCCCTGAGGCTCATATATATCAGCTCAACCGCTCCTCCTCAATCCCTCTTCTCGTTCACAATCATCACCCACCATCACTACCCCCTACTACTTTCCATCCGCCTCCCACCAAACAATGCCCCCCTTCGCGATAACCCCCTGCACCCTCCCCGACGGCCCCCAAATAGCGCGCAACAACGTCCTCGCCTTCTGGACAGACGCGACATGGGTGCAGTGCTGGCGCGGCAAGCCGCGCGACTACGTCGCCGCCCAGGCGGCTAAGCGCGGGAAGGCAAACCTGCTGAGGGACCGGGCGCACCGGAGACATCTCATAGCTGTGGATGAGGGGACGGGGGAGGTGGTCGGGTATGCGAGGTGGCTTTTGCCTTGTTCCGTGGAGGCGACGGGGGAGAGTGAGGGGATTGGGAAGCATGGCGGGAAAGGGTGCGGGTGCGAGGCGCTGTGGCGGGAGGGGAGGGTGCCGGATGTGGAGGAGGAGGTGAGGGTCGAGGCGGAGAGGGAGAGTGCCGGTGCGGATTGGGAGGTTGATGATTTAGGGGGATTGGATGGGCCGATTCGGGGTATGGAGAGGAGGCTTCTTGAGGGGAGGAGGTATATGGGTATGTTGATTCTCTCTCCTCCAGGGGTCCAAGGTTATGTGTGGATTACTGACGCGGCCTCAGTCCTCGACTACCTGTGCGTCCCGCCCGAATTCAGACGCAGGGGGATCGCCTCGGCGTTGGTCCGTCGGGGTTTGGAGGAGACTGACAGGCTAGGACTGGACACGTTCGTCATGTCCATGCGGGCTGGCGTGAGTGTCTACCAGAAGGCCGGGTTCGTCCTCCTCGACCATGTGCTCATTGATGCCTCGAGTCGGGGTGGGGATAGGGACTATGGGGCTTGGTTTTTGGAGAGGAAGTGCACGTCGCGGGAAGGGGACGAGCCTAGCAGCCGGTAATTTGGTCGAGACAAGGAAATGCCGTATCTTCTATGAATACGGGCGTGTCATGCCCTGTGTCGACTGTTACATAACAGCTCCCCTATCACAATTCAAGTACCTAGTGCAACTCAACCAAGTCCTGCATCCTGCATCCTGCATCAGATGTGTAGACACAACAGCACTGCATCAACATGCTGGCAGCTCAAACCAAGCAAGGGCTGTCCATTCCATGAGAAGAGGGGCCAAAGAACAAAGAACATGCTCAGATCGTTCGCCACCTGAACGATGTGCTATTATACTTAAAGGCGCAATCAGGCTCAAGTCGGTACGGTTATAATGCATGACAGGTAAGAGGTACTGCTTCTAGGGGTCAAGCTGCCGGCTGCCGAAGAACACGGTATGCATCTTACCATGAAAAGCTTTACCTCTCAACCGTCTGCGACTCCTTAAACTCCGTCATTCGTAATCGTAGGCCTTGACCGACAAGGAAACTTGTGTCCAGGGGGTCGGGACTCACCATGCACAATTTACTGTTGGTCTTCACAGGTCAGTATTACCCACCTCGAACCGACCCGGCGAACCCTCACTAAACCTCCCACCATGTTGCTGCATCGCAACGTCAGCCAAAGCCGCCCTAGGACCAGCACTCCAAGATGCTACCTACCCCGTACCGCTGCGAATCATGCCCCTCGGCGCCTCCGTAACCTATGGAGTAGGCTCCAGCACGGGCTCCAGCTACCGCAGAGACCTGCGCGACCTCCTCGTCTCCGCCGCGAACCAGACGGTCGACATGGTCGGCACCAGGAAGCACGGTGACTTCGCCGACAACGACGTCGAGGCCACGTCGGGCTTCGCCATCTCCCAGATCGCGGAGGCGGCCGCCACCGCCGTGCCGAGGCTGCTGCCGAACCTCGTGCTCGTCGACGCGGGGACGAATAACTGCAACGGAGGAGGGACGGTGCCCGACGCGGGAGCTAATGTTACGGCCATGATTGAGGAGATGTTCTTGCAGAGTCCGGGGGTGACCGTGGTGTTGGCGACGATTCTGGGCAATGCCGTCGCGGCGCAGGATGCGTGTAGGGTTGATATCAACGCGCAGTATGTCGCTTTGGTTGCGCGGCTTCGGGCGGCTGGTGGGAAGGTCCTGCTTGTCGACCTGAGAGGCTCCGAGGGTCCTATCACGAATGATCTCGTCGATGGGCGGCATCCGAACGATGTAGGCTATCGTAAGATGGCGGGTGTCTGGTTCGAGGGCATCCAGCAGGCGATCTCGCAGGGTCTCGTGACCACGGCTTGCTGATAAATGCATTCCGGCGGATGGTGAAAACCAAACACAAGTCGCGACTTACTTGAGTGAAAACACAGGATCCTGACGCCCTCGCGCCTTGACTTATACTAAGCTCTTGCTGAATGGGGCGCGGAGTGAGACCTCGCTTACCTACATTCCAACGCTCCTCCGTCGTCTGCGGAGAACCAGTGCCGCGGATGATGTCTTAAAAACCGCGGCGAGACATGACACTAGTTGAATTCCTGAAGCGTCGAAATCAGGACGTATCGATCCTTGCATGGCGCAGCAATGTCACGGATCTGCTATGAAGTCCCCATAACCATGTGGCCTGGACCGTAGGCTCCATAATGATGTGGACTTGACTGCGATCACCACCTCGTCGGGACTACCCTGCGGGCGGGGTATAAGGTATTGACGTCCTCGTCCGCCTCGCATGTATGGTTGTCGGGTGGCCGACATTGAAGGAACGCCCTCGCACAGGGCTAAGGTAGGTAGTGCTCTCCGAACCGTCCACTCATTTGGCCTCGTCGCTCGTTCGTATATCTACGCATTCTTCACTCATTAAACAAGAAATCAACATGTCGTCCGCCCTCCTGCTGCTGGCGGGTGCCGTCCTGCCGGCCGTCTCCTTTGCCGTGCAGGGACACAGCGCGGCTTCCAGAGACAACGGCGTCGTCCAAGCGGGAAATGTCATCCGCTACCCCATCACGGCCACGATGGGAGGCTCCCTCTTCGGTAAACACGCAAAGAGACAGGAAGACCTGTCAGCTACCAGCCAGCGCTCTGGCACCATGTACACCATCAGCCTGACCTTTGGCACGCCCGGCCAGTCGGTTCCGGTGCTGTTCTCCACCAGCGCCTCCGAGCTCTTTGTCAATCCCGTCTGTTCCAAGGCCTCGGACCCGGACTTCTGCAATGCCCAGCCCCGGTTCACCATGTCCAGCTCCCTGGTCGACCTTGGGGTATCCGGCCACGTCGACTTCTTGCAGGGTTATCCCGGCACGCCCAGCGGCTACGCCGACTTCGAGTACGTTTACGACACCGTCGGCGTGGGGCCCGCCATCATCCCACAGCAGATCTTCGGTGTCGCGTATGACAGCACTCTCACGCCCTTCGGCATCTTGGGCGCCGGTCCACCTGTCAGTGGCTGGCAGAACGGCTATCCGCTGCTCATCGACAATCTTCGGCAGTACGGCTACATCAACAGCCGTGCGTTCAGCATGGACCTGCAGGGACTGCAAAGCACAAGTGGTTCGGTGATCTACGGCGGTGTCGACATCTGCCGCTACTCGGGCCCCCTGACCAAGCTGCCCATCGTCCCGGCCGCCCAGTCCCCCGACGGTTACACGAGGTACTGGGTCAGGCTCGACGGCATAACCGTCAACCAGGCCGACGGAACACCCTTCGTCGTGTATGACAGCGGCGGTGTCGGCCAGCCCTTCTTGGTCGACAGCGCGTCCACACTCAGTGCGTTGCCGGGCCCTATGTTTGCGAGCCTTCTTGCGGCTTTTCCTTCAGCTCAGCCTTTAGACTATGGATTGTGGAGCGTCCCCTGTCTCGAGCCGGGCCTCGGCGGATCGGTCGCCTTTAGGTTCGGCGACAAGGTCATCCGGGTGCCCTATAGCGACTTTATCTGGCACGATCCTCAGTCCGGGTTCTGCGTCTTGGGCGCGTATGACGCGGATAGGGTTGGTAAGTAGACGAAGACTCACCGTACCCTTGTAATGCAGAAAGATTAACATTCGCGATCAGGCGGGCTGCCAACCCTCGGAGACACCTTCCTTCGGGCGGCGTACGTTGTCTTCGACTGGGATAACCAGAACATCCACCTGGCCCAGGCGGTCGACTGCGGGTCAAACGTCGTCCCTGTGGGTGCCGGTCCTGATGCTATTCCGTCGATCATCGGACTATGCCCGGAGCCAACAACGACCTCTTCATCGACGACGGAGTCGCCAACTTCAACGGAATCTACTTCCACGACAAGCGAATCAACTTCGACAACAGAGCCGCCGACGATCACAGACACCTCGACGACGGAATCCTCGACCAGTGAAACCTCGACAAGTGCGACTTCGGCTACCGAAACTTCAATCAGCGAGACTTCAACTAGCTCAATTTCGACAACGGAAACGTCAACGAGCGAGAACCCCTCTTCCACAAGCACTTCAGAGTCTTCCAGCAGCTCCAGCGAGTCATCTGGAACCTCGACGGCGGACCCGACCTCGACTCTGGAACCCACAAGTTCAGCGACTCCGAATTCTAGCGTGACATCCACGAGCGAGTCCTCGACCTCGTTATCTACCGAGTCAGCAGATGCAACGAGTTCCGCCTCAACCGAGGAGTCGACTGCCATTTCGGCAACGGTTTCCACTAGCTCGACTTCCACCAGCGAGGCACCGTCAACGACAACCTCGTCGGCCGAGGCCACAGATGTGTCCTCCACGCCGACGAGCGTTTCCCCGACAGCCGGACCCACGGACTCGTCTTTGTCGTCCATTTCCAGCTCAGAGTCCGTAACCTCCTCAACCGAGTCGACTTCCTCTTTACCGGCCACGTCTACCCCTCCCGTTAGCGGCGAGTCAACTTCATCTCTCACTTCATCCGCTCCTTCAAGCAGCCCGACTGCTCCCCCCGCCGACACCTCGTACATAATTGCCGTCTCTCCCATTGCCGTTGAGGATAACACCGTCGCCCGCAGGCACGCCAAGCGCCAGTTCCAGGTCGGAGGATTCATCGGCGGTGCCGGCCCGGTGAACCCCACCGACTGTTCCCTGGCCACGCCATTCAACGTCATCAACGGCCAGCTCTCGAGCGGCGGCGAGCTCGTATCCACGGACGAAGGGATCGCCTACCAGCCCTTCTGGACCGCCCCCACCGTCGGCGCCATCACCGCCACCTTCGCCATCCTGGACAGCGTTCTAGTCTGGCAAAATGTGGCTTTCACCAACTCCGGCGCCGAGTTCTGCCAGTCGACCACTGGCCAGGTCTGGGTCACCTTCGACGGCAACCCGACCCCCTTCGAGTGCACCCCCATCCAGCTGGTCGCCTTCTCCACCGCCCAATGCGTAGACGGCACACTCATCGTCAGCAGCACGTCCTCATCGGCCCCTGTCACAGCTACTTCGACCGCGACGAGTGTCCCAGAACCCATGCCCACAACCAGCAGCACCCCCAGTGGTAGTACATCAGCCCCGACCTCCAACCCTACCATCCCACCCATAGCTAGGTCAACAATCACATACACTCACGCGACAACCTACACCATCACCTCCTGCGCACCCGGCAAGCCAGCCTGCCAACCGGGTCAGGTGACGACGGAACTCGTCTCATCCTTGAAGGCCGTCTGTCCCCAGACAACGGCAACCTACATATTTCCCAAGACGTGGGTCTGCTCCGCCCCGGGCAACGGCTGCGCCTCGACCGGCGCCACGATGACCTCTGCCGTACCCGTGACTGTCCTCCCTATCGCGACAGCGGGGGCGCCGGTTGCTGTGCCCAGCTGCGCGCCCGGTGGTTGCGGGCGGGCTGGTGCTGGAGGAGCATCGGCTGGCGGATCTGGGGCCGCGGCGGCGACGACGCAAGGGGGCGCGGTGTGGACGGGCACCGCGGCGGCGCAGTGGACGACCAGCGCGGGGAATGGGACTGGGATTACGGCTGCGACGGCGGCTCCGAGTGTTGTCGTTGCTGGCGCTGGGAGGAGCGGTGTCGTGCCGGGGTTAGTTCTAGCGTTAGCGGGTCTAGTCGCTGTGTTGTAATCTGTCTCATGATTTTGAGCAAAGGCGTATAGGCGTTGAGGGTTATAAATGTAGTTGGATAGCATTTAGGGTGGTAAGGAGCTGAAGATAATCAGAGTGTCCTTCGGTGCCGTTTGCATTTGAGGGCTTGTTCGCGGCTTGACCAAGGATGTTGAAGGTTCAGCCCACAACACCATCCCGGTGAAGAATTTGCTGTTACAGGAGACGTGAATTGAGTATGGTGTAGCGGTACCATCGATGACTCTCTCTCTTAGCACCTCGCGTCTGACTCGAGGTATCCGAGCATTACTTACCAGAGGTTGAGTCAATGTGCTGCGGTTGATTTATTAAAGTTGAGACACCTTGGCGGGTATCTCGTTTTAGGATACAGCAGCTCCGACGGGGAAATCGCGTATCTGATACGCCCGTACCCGCCCACCGAGCCATCTCCAACAACAACCTGGAAGTCTTCCCCAATTATCATCTTACACAACTCCGAACTCCAAGTACGCAATTCAATCGCGTGAAGGAATCATGGCCGGCCCCAGCGACATCAGCGGCACCTTCAAGGTCGCCGACGTGGCCTGCCCCATCCGGCAGATCCCCGCGGGCTCGTACCTCGTGCACTCGACCAACTGCCTCTCCATCTGGGGCGCCGGCTTCGCGGCCCAGATGTCGTACATGTTCCCGGCCGCCTACGAGCGGTACCGCGCGTTCTGCAACGAGTCGCGCCTCGACCCGTCGGACCGCTGGCCGCCCCCGTCGCTGGCCGGGAGGTGCCTCGTCATCCCGCCCCAGGAAGCCGACGTTGCCATGGGCGCCCCCAGCGTCAGCGTCGTGTGCCTGTTCACCAGTTACGGGTACGGCAGGCCCAACAAGGCCATCGGCAAGCCGGGGCTGGATAGGCGGGGCAAGATCCTCGACCAGACCGTGGCCGCGTTGTGGGACTTCCGTCGACAGCTGGAGGAGAAGTGCGCCAAGGGCGGGGCGGAGGGTGTGGTCATCTACTCTCCGCAGATCAACTCTGGCGCCTTCCGCGTGCCGTGGGACAGGACCAAGGCGGCGGTTCAGACCACGTTTACCGGGTTCGAAGCAACTTGGAATTTCATGCTTCCGCCTAAGGGTCATTGATGGTCTGTTGCTATCGAGCGTCACCTCTGGAAACACCTCAAGCCCTCACTCATCCTCCAACTTCACACCACTAATCTTCCCCAGCTCCTCCAACAACCTATCCTGCAACCTCTCATCCAGCGCATCCTTGGCGGGAGTCGCCTCCCTCGAATCCCTGAAATACCGTCCCGTCTTCCCCTTAGCCTCCCCCTCCCCGAGGACGAGCATGACATACGTATCGACCGCCATCTCGATATCGTCCGTCGCCCCCGCGCCCCCCATCTTGGTCGGCACCCACCCGGGATCCAGGCTGTTACTCTGCACATCCCCCCACCTCCTCGCGAACGCGTTGGCGAGCATGATATCGTGCAGCTTCGTATCGCTGTACCCGGCACCCACCAGCTTCCCCTCCCGGTCCAGTCTATGCCGGCCGGACCTATGCAGCCCGCTGCTCACAAAGACCAATCTCTTCGGCTTCTTCATGGTGGCCGCCAGGATATACGGCGCCAGGACATTCACCTGGAACAGACTGGGCAGCCCGTCCTTGCCAGGCACGCGCTCCATGCCGAGGTAGAGGCCGGCGTTGTGCACGACCGCGTCGAAGGGCCCGTGCTTGGCGTCCGCCTCCGAGGCGAGGCGCAGCGTCTCCTTGACGGACGTGAGGTCAGCGACGAGCACGGCCGCCGCGCCCGGGACGGCGGCGGAGGCGTCGCCGGCTCGCTGGGGGTTGCGCGCGTGGAGGACGACGGTGTGGCCCTGCGAGATGAGCCGGCGGGCGGTCAGGGCGCCGAGGCCGTCCGAGGAGCCGGTTATGAAGATGCGGGCCATGTTATGGCTCTGAAGGCGAGAGTAAATGTCGGGTGAGGATTGAGGAGGCTGTTCGGACCCGGTTGTCGTTGCGCATTCTGGATGTTATACGGTTTGTCGGCCGGAGTTTAGACGCTCGCCCCCCGCACAAAGTCCGGGTGTGTGCAGCTTGTAAGTTCGCTCACTGACGTTATCGATATCGAGCTTGATCTAATGACGCGATATAGATGGGATTTATCGGCCTTACGCCAACCAGGGAACTCCACGAGCACAATCTGCATCGACAGTCAGTCGATTCTTGAAGTTCGGCTACATCTTATGGCAATGGCCCTCAGGGCCACTGCGAGCCTTGGGGCGGACGGCCTAAATGCATCATCGGCCGCGCTTGCAGGCGGACGGGACGTTGGTCGCAAGCGAAGGGAAAGGTCAATATGTGATTTCAGTGGTGAAATCGGACGACTTCCACGACCCGAGGAATCTTGCCAGTCAGTTACGAGCGAAACGCCATGCTTTGCGGCTCCTAAAGAAGATGGCCTTGAAGTCGTGCCTGCTCAAGACCATATTCTTTTGGAGGATGGCTAAAGATACCTGACATGGTGGGAATGCGGTGAATAGATAGGCCAATAGTGAAGAATTGCATTTGAATAATCTAACGGAAGTCTAGTTAAAATCCTCTTGCGTGATCGAAGACGGGTGAAGCACCAACGTGACCAGGCTGCGAAAGCCATTGTTTGAGGGACGATTCCGGATGCCTTGACTCGCGGGGGTCCGTGCAAGTGGTGCCAGCTGGTTAGTTTTCCAAGGTGGCGCGTGTGACGGCGGGTTCCATTTGTATTGAGGATCTGGAGCGAGTCCTCTCGCCTTGTGCCCTGTGATTACACCGACGCAGAATCCTCAGGATGGAAGACCAATCTCTGGTTCATCGACTTGATAGTCTAACTTATGCTCGTCTGAATCTCAACGATCACACTCTAGACAGCAATCTGCCCTCCCCCAAATCTAAGCCCGAGATCGAGTGTCTAACGCCCACAACGAGTCTGGGTGGCCTCGATGCTCTCCCTCTAGAGCTGCTGCAAGAAATCCTATATCAACTTGACTTGCACACCCTCACGGACTTTCGACTGGTCAATCGACGCGCCATACGATTGGTAAACTCCCTGCCCAAATACAAAGCTATCAACAAGCACGCGCCGAATGCACTGCGTGGCATTCTGAGCATCGAAACGGGCAGGTGGATCACCTGTAGCACTCTATACAAGAAACTGTGCACGTCGGGATGCGAACGGTGTGGCGACTTCGGCGGGTACCTCTATCTTCTCACCTGCAAACGGGTTTGCTTCCTCTGTCTATCGGAGCAAACCCCATATCTACCACTTTCACCCAGACGTGCGAGCTCCAAGTTTGGACTGGATAGCCGGATCATCAATGCGTTGCCTCGCATGAGAGCCATACCTGGCACGTACTCGCCAAACGAGAGGAGGGTCCATGCTCCGTCTGTCCTCGTCGACTACGAATCCGCCCTTCACGCCGGCATTTCCCTCCACGGATCGTTAAGCGCGATGCAAAAGTACGTGGCGGACATGGAGGCCCAGAAGGTCCAGGCATACAACGCAAAGGCGGCAATGTTGCAGCGATCCGGATTCATGCAAGGCCGCATGCGACAGCCTCGGACATCAGATCCCTTTGACGGACAGTCGGGAAACCCATTTCGGTTTGTGGCGATCGTTCACGTACCGTACTTGAACAGAACTTCGCAAGAGGTGGAATGGGGGTTTCACTGCGTTGGATGTAAGAAGTGCTGCCGGCCGCCTATTCATTACCGTCGGAAATTCACGGCTGCATCGTTCGGCGACCATCTAAAACAGTTCGGGGATATTCGAGACGGAAAGCATCATTTGGGCTGACATTGGGAAAAGGATCTGAAGCCGCGCATGAGGCTGCATGAAGCTGGTTTCAACGTCCAAGAATGACTGTCCATATACCACATGCCTAGGACAACGTCGCTCCTCCGGTACTCACTGCCTCCTTTCGCGACGCATCTCATCCTTCCCCTGCTTCACCATATGCTTCGAACACATGTGCGCCGAGTCATCGACTCGATTTTGAACAACAGGGGTACACTTGACATTCGTACCCAGCCTCTCCTCGCATTGGCGAAACTCCTCAAGCTTCTTGCAGCCACATGTGTACATGCGATAGTCTTGCGTGCACATTTTGCCTTTTGCCGTTAGGTAATCTGCATCGACAGCGCAGAGCAGCGAATATACCCACAAGTGTTCAGGCTGAGAACCCGTCTCAGATGTTGGTCGAAGGCGGAAAGGATGGGCCTTGAGTCAGTATGGTCAAGATACCCCAAGGGCGGATCTCAACGCGTTTGGGGCGGAAAATGTATCAGAAGGATCGACAATACTTGGTTTGCAGAGTAGGATGAATAGAAGGGCCGCAGGAAATACCATGAGGTTGAGCGAAACCACAAGCCCTTATGCCTGGGTCGCGGAGCTGAGAATGGGGTTCAGCCACTTTGGCCACTTCTAACTCCTTGATCCCAAGCGCGCCCTACACCTGTTATACACATGTCCCATTCTAAATATAAGTGTTCCGAATATATACCACGTAGGTTGATTTTACACACGGTGCTTCTTGGTGTCTGGTCTTGCCAGAACCAACACCAGGCTCGATGTTGCGCGGATCCTTGAGCGGGGTTGGAGCTGCGCTCAGTGAAACAGGGAGACCAGTCTCCGAAAACACGACGGCACGTAACGGCGGCTAGAATCTGCTACGGTATTGGTCGCTTCCCAACCGTGGTGTTGGTGGTGGTTACCTACGTGTATTAATGGAGAAACGGGCACCGCGAGAATTGCAGGCTTGGCAAGCTTGGGTATGTGCGCTGTATCACGTGCCCGGTTCACAGAGTGTGTACTTAGATCGTCCATTATTCGTATGACTTCCATTTATCTCCCTGCCCAAACCTCTAGACGGGATTGTGAATACCTTGGACCGAAGTCGCCAGTTCAGTCTTCTCCCTCACAATGGCGGACCATGTCCCCAAGCTTGTGGTGCTGCAGGCAAGCGTTGACCCAGATGAGGAAAGTGAGTTCCGCGTCCTTGTCGACAACATGTTCGTCAAATACATCACCATCGATGCTGGGCTGTATGACTGCGATGACATGTGCTTCGGGCCATCTCTGATCTCGCTGTTGCCACCTCTTCCGCTCGGCGACTGGAATCAGGGCTATGTCTCCCGAAACCCCGAGACCGGCAAACCTCACTTTTCTGCGGTCTCGAACACACAACTCCCAGGAATCACGACGACCTGGCATCCTACCCGAGTCGACCACCTAGAGCTCCGCGAGGAACGGAAACTACGCTCCAACGTCTATGAGGTCACCTGTCCCTGCTTCAACTCCACGGTTATTGCCAAATTTGCGCGGTTCGAGTGGGAGGTGCCTCAGCTGGAAGCCGAGACGACGGCGTACGAATGGATAGAAGGCCAACAAATCGGTCCTGCATTTCTTGGCCACTTGACTGAGGACGGGAGGGTTATCGGGTTCCTCATGGCCCGCATCGCCGACTGCCGCCACGCCACGCCCGAGGACTTTCCACTGTGCCACTCGGCCCTGTCGAAGCTGCACGAGCTAGGGATCAAGCACGGGGATATCAACAAGCATAACTTCCTCATTAATGACGGGAAGGCAACCCTCATCGACTTTGACCATGCCTCGCGGGCGGCTAGCCATGATGAGCTGGAGTCTGAGCTTCGAGAACTGGAGGACCAGTTGGGCGATACGTCAGGGAGAGGGGGGCGAGTTGTTGAAAGCCGACTCGGTTGACGTTCTGGGCCCATCTCGTGGCATGGTCGATTGTCGAACCGGATTCATATCCTGTTTCAGTCATGTACATCGTGCAGCGAAGCTCCCCTCCTCTGCATCCCCATCGTCTCCAGCTAAGGCCAGAGCCTCCTAAGACCAGAGCCTCTCCTGCCGCCCAAAACTGCGAGTCCACTTCCTCCGGCCATCCAAACTACCCTACCTCTTGGACCCTGCGCAAGAACCCGTCGCCCCAGTGTCCTTTCTTTTACGCTGGCTGCCTGCCAGCCCATCCGCACGATAAGACTTACGCGCTTGCGGAGACAGATTGCGTATGCGATTCTCAAGCGAAGGTAGCGGTAACACTCGGGATACCTTATTGTGTATCAGGCAGGTCATGGGGGAAGATTCCTTCCTTCCTCTTGGGCCGGGGGTACTGGTCCAGGCCTGCTGCACGAATCATGTGGTTGATACAGGCAGGAATGCACCCTAGAGTCATCTGTACCTGCACCTGGCATATATACCTAGGTACGACAGTGCCTGCTTCAGAACGTTGGCGCGGCATCCTGACTTCTGTGTGCACATACACATATGTGTGGAAGGGACAAGCCGTTGAGCCATTGTGACCACCTCACCTACCTTAATCATTTGCGTGGCACTGCAAGATATTGGGCAGGAAAGCTCCAAGCCGTTACCCTTAAAGTTCTCGCGTTCCTGCGCCGTGTGCGGCAGGCACAATATAGCACTGAGGGAGGATGGACGACATCGTCTTGAGTCCGGGGAAGTCGAGCTTGCGCAAAGCTCTTTTCTCTGGCGTACTTTCCTCTCAACGAGGGAAACGAGCAACTGCTCCTGCTGCTCTAGCTCAATGTCACGCTGGGTGATCGCCTTCCCTACAAGCTGCCAGGCCCTTATATAAGGTCAGGTAGGGCGAGACATCTTCCCCCCGCAGTCTGTCCGTTTTCACAACATCATTGTCATCCTCGCCGACAGAGCAGAACTTCCAACTTGCTGTAGTGGTCTTTTGGCCGTCAGACTTTCGACATCGCTACTATCCATCAATTCAGTTCGTACCGACATCATCAAGCCATGGACCCTTTCCGGCCTCCTCGCCGCTTGGGCAACGACCTTGAAGAAGAAGATGAGTACTACACATACGTTACGCCTCGCCGTATGGGCTCTAGCAACTCCACCACACCATCACAGTCCCAAGGACACCAGTGGAGCTTTCCCACACCGGGACCGCCATACCCGCGAGCACCGGAGCCGGCCCAGAGACAAGTGGGAAGCACGGCTAACAGCTCCGCAATGAGGGAAGCGCCGGCTCAGGGAAGCCACCAGGCCGGTCCCTCTTCTTCAACGGCTCCTCCACCCACCACGATAGGACGGCGTCCCATGGATCAGCACAGGTCGCCGACGTCCCGTCCGGTGGTGCGAGGCCACACTGCTCCGAGTCCGGAAGAAGTCCGCCGAGGGACACGGATGGAGGACTTGTTGGCCCCGCTGGGAGAGATGACTCTCCGTGGCAGTCCGCCAGGCCGGAGACAAGCTTCCTCGACTCTGCCTCCCTCGACTCAAGCTTCCTCAAGTCGAGCTTCAGCCAGACCCCACAACCCCATTGCGGATGATGATTGGGAAATGGTGATCGCCTCGGACGTCAATGCCACGGAGTCGTCTGGCGCAGACGGCGCACCGTGGGCAGCGGGCAAGACGCCACCCGGGATCGTGGCTACCCTCCACTGGCGAGAAGACGACCCCAAGAGGTGGGTCATCGACTTCCTCGGACCAAGATATTATGCTTTTGAGGAGGCTCCCGCGGCGGGCCACACCTATCTTGTCTTTCATCCGGGCTCAACTTTTTATTACAGGCTGCCATGCTTCCGGCATGACGGGCACCGGTGGTTCTTCCGGACTCGCCGCGAAGATGCTGGTTCCATTGAGCACTTCCAGGACCAGGCGATGGCGATCCTGGAGAAGATACGCAACCGCGTCCAGGCCCATGTCCTGAAGGCGTGTGACGCTGTGAATTGGGTCGCGATGCCGGAATTCCATTGGACATGGTCGACGGCGTGGACATGTGAGGATCCCTCGGAAGCTATCATCAAGGTCATCCACAACAAGCCCGCGCGTACGGACAGATAGTGCACGGCTGCATGACGACCACCGGGTGCGGATTACGCGTTTGTGGAGGGAGGGATGGGTGAAGGACCACACTTGCGATGGATAAATTCAACAGTGGTAAATGACGAGATCAGCGGACATGGTAATTAGAGAGAATGCGACGGTCAGAATGGTTCAGAGACGGGTTTGCAAGATGGAACTTGCGCAACGTTGCGCTTCAAGGAGTCAGTGTTTTCCCATAGCGTTGAGAGTAATCCACAGCGAGAGCGCCTTTCGCGCACAATTGTCTTCTTAGCACCAAACAACACAACCAGACGGTTGCGGGAACTTGACATGTGTACAATCAAGGTAGGCTAACATGCGTGCGGCATCTTACCAGTTCTGGCTGACACCGGGGCAATGGGCGGAGCCAGTCACCAAGAGACTGTCCCATCCTGGAGCAAGAGGTCCTTCAACCCTCTCATATGCCTACGCTTTCTAACAAGTTAGCTTCAGACCCCAGATCCCAATGAAGTGCTATAGCATGATATTGGGGGCGTTCCTTCAGCATGGTTGTTGGTTTCACAGCGTAAACGCTCAATCCCGTCTTGAAACATATTTTTGACAAGATTATCATCATTCTCGCCGGGTGCAGAGAAAAACGGGAAGACGTGATCAACATACCTGGTACCTGACTGAAGATGTCGGTGTCTCGACTTGGTCTTCGACCGCTTGTCCAAGGAAGAGGTACAGTGTAGGAAGAGGAAGATCGAAGCTTCGTGAGGTCAATGACCTCGAAGAGTGGAGCCACCCAGCTAGAAGATTCGCCCAACACGCCAGCCAATGGGAAGGTCGACATGGTGTGGCCAAAGCTCCCTGAGGCAGCCTCGGGCGACAGCCGCGCAAGCTCGAAACACGGGACCATTCAACACCCACCTTTCACCATGACCTGATGCCACCACCACACACGAGCATCAACTGAGAACCGACCATGGCGCTGTCAAAGAAGATCAGTCTGCTATGCAGCATCGCTGCCCTCCTCCCCTTCACCCACGCCGCCCCATCGAACCAAAATACCCTAGAAGACAACGACGACACGCCCCTCCCCCTAGTCATCTGGCACGGTACGCCACGCCACCCAGCCTTACCCGTTACCACCCCTAGCTTCCGACTCACTGACATGATACCACTGCAGGCCTAGGCGACACCTTCGCGAACCCCTCCCTCCGCTCCGTCGCCGCCCTCGCCGAGTCCGTCAACCCAGGCACCCTAGTCTACACCGTCGCCCTGGCCCCGGACGCGGCCGGCGACCGCTCCGCCACTTTTCTCGGAAACGTAACCGAGCAGGTGGCCCAGGTCTGCGCCGACCTCGCCTCCCACCCCATCCTCTCCACCGCGCCCGCCATCGACGCCCTGGGCTTCAGCCAGGGCGGCCAGTTCCTGCGGGCCTACGTGCAGCGGTGCAACCACCCGCCGGTCCGGAGCCTCGTGACTTTCGGCGCGCAGCACAACGGCATCGTGGACTTCAGGAGTTGCGGCGCGACGGACTGGCTGTGCAAGGGGGCCATGGCGCTGCTGAGGGGGAATACCTGGAGCGGGTTCGTGCAGGGACGGCTGGTGCCGGCGCAGTATTACCGGGACCCTGGGGCGGAGGAGTTTGCGAAGTACCTGGAGCACTCGAATTTCCTGGCCGACGTGAATAACGAGAGGGTCTTGAAGAACAGGACGTATGCGGAGAACCTGGCGAGGTTGGAGAACTTTGTCATGTACATGTTTGAGAACGATACGGTGGCTATCCCGAAGGAGTCGGCTTGGTTCGAGGAGGTTAACGGTACGGAGGTGACGCCGTTGAGGGCGAGGAGGCTGTACAGGGAGGATTGGCTTGGGTTGCGGGAGCTGGATAGGAAGGGGGGACTGAGGTTTAGGACGACGCCCGGGGAGCATATGGAGATCGATGAGGGGGTGTTGAAGGAGGCCTTTAAGGAGTACTTTGGGGTGCTGAAGAAGGATAGTGCTAGGGCGTGGGACGGGGTGGGAGGGGAGGACCTGTGAGAGGGCTGCTTCTGCGATTCCTGCTTCTGCGAGTTGTATAATACAATCTAGGGACTGGGTTTGTGACCTTAAGGCCAGTTTTCTCCGCTCGTTGGTACCGTTGAGGAATGGCTTTAAGGTTGTCTACGATATATTCTGGCTTCGCTCCAGGGTTGTTTACGTCCCGGACTGAGATACGGCCGCGATATAGATCCAAGGGTTGGGATAACAGCTTCATATCCTGCGGCAACTTGCGCAAGCAACTTGACGGACCAATATCTGCTAACATCTTGATTAATACCTCTACATCCAAGTTATCTCGCTGCAAGAAACGAATCCAATGTCTCGGGCGGCTAAGATTGGTCGTATTCTCATTTGACTGGCGTCCGTAGCGAGATGCACAGCGCTGCAGACACTTCGGGCCGTGGGGTCGGTGGGGTTGGATCTCAAGACGCGACTTCCCCGAGACGGAGGCTAGGCGAGATAAAGTTGCGCTCAACACGTACATTGCAGGTGCAGAGATGTGCATTGACAATTGGGACAATGGATGCAAGGTTCTGATAGTTTCCAGGAACACCTATGTCTTTAGTGTAAACCGTCGGGATCGTGAAGTGCTGTCTGGAAGTCCATTGTGAAGCTGCTGCCGCGAACCGCGACTGTACGTCATAAAGGCTGCATTTACTTCCGGCACTATTCTTCGCGATCCAGAGCGGTGAAGAGTGCAATGAGGGGCTGGAACTCCCGCTACAGGCCCGCTGAGTGGCCGGATCGACCACTAAAAGCACGCGAGTTCCGAAGCACAGGCCCGACGCCAGCCAAAACGCCAACGCGGTGCGAGCAACCATGTAAACCGCGTCTTTCCTGTCACTTTCTGTGCGGGCCCTTGGCCCTTTTCGACACGGCCGCGACCACGCTTCATGTCTCTCTTTAAATACTAAAATTCCCCCACGCACCCAGCTTCCCGCCGGGCCTGTCTTTTCGAGACCTGCCAAATGCGTGAGCTTGAGAGATCAGTGTGACATCTTCCCTTTCTGGTTCTGTTTACTTGACGGCAGTGATCCTTCCTGTATTCTTGCTTTGTCTATACTCTCGCTCGACTTGATATCGGAGGAAGGGGTGACAGTTCCCGACGCGTCTTGGATCCGGACGCGAGATTTCCTCATCTGACGGACCAATTCCTCCTGCAACCTGTCATGAGAGTGCTCTGACAGTCCCCAAAACCCATGGCATCTCCTCTCCCCTCCTCTCCCTCGGGAGCAACTAACCAGAGGTCGCTGGAGCCCTCGCTGCCCTCCACGGCCGGCGTCAAGCGGCCAGCTCCCTCTCTTCTCCCGGCATTCGAGCCTCTCTCCTCGTCCCCTGGCCTTCCCCGACCAACGAAGCGCCAGGCCCTCTCCAATGCCTACACCAAGTACCCAACTCCCGTGCCGACCTCCAGCACGGGCATCCTCTCGTCGTCACCACCACGTGTCGGCTCATCGCGGCCAGCCATACAGCGGACCCTCTCGAGCGTGTCCGAGCGTGCTCCCCTCTCCGCCGTGCCATCTGTCGAGCTCGACCCCAACGGCGAGACAATCCTCATGGGCCGCTCCAGCAACAGCAGCCACTTCCAGCTGTCTGCGAACCGGTTGATCAGCCGCGTCCACGTCAAGGCGCGCTATGTCCCCGCCGCCACGTCGCTGGAAGCGAACAAGGTCGAGATCGTGTGCAACGGGTGGAACGGACTAAAACTACACTGCCAAGGCCGCACGTGGGACTTGGGGAAGGGCGACACCTTCACCTCGGAGACAGAAGGCGCGGAGCTCATGATTGACGTCCAGGATGCGCGCGTGCTCGTCCAGTGGCCCAAGGTGGACCGGGACCAGGACAGGGAAAGGGGCAACCTCACCGACTCATCGTGGGACGACTCTCCGCGGTCAGTAAGGGGCGAAGACCGGGCGGCCCTACATGGCAGCCCCCTCCGCAGATCAACCCGTATCGAGAGCCCGGAGTCTCCCACCCCGGCCAACGTATCCAGCAGCTCCCTCCGCGGCATCCTCCCCGGCAGCACGCACGACCAATCAGGCGCCGCCGTCGAGATATACGAGGACGAACCGGACGAGCAGGACCTCCCCAAGCTTCCGGCCGGTGACTTCAACGCCAGCATGGCCGCGACAGAAGTAATTGACAGCTTCTCCAGCGACCTGAGCGACCCCCTCTCTGACGCCGAGAACGACCCGGACGAGGAGAACGACCCGATCGTGCACTCGTTCGGCCCCTTCGGCGCGAACCTCAACAGCCGCCTCGCCGGCATTACCGCCGCCGGCAGCAGCCCCAAGCGGGCCCGCGTCTTCCGCTCCTCCACCATCCCGGAGGAGTCGGAGTCCCCCCTCCCCTCGGGCGCCAGCACCGCGCCCCTGCAGCCGCTGTCCAAGTCGAACTCCCTCCTCTCCAGCCCCAAGGCAACACCACCACCACCACCCAAGCCCGCCGAGGACCCTACTCTCGCCACCTCCCTGGCCAACGTGGACATCCCCACCGTGACCAACCACGTGATCAACCAGCTCGCCTTCTCGCGCCTCTCCTCCAACCCGCTGACGGGCATCCTGAACAACCTGCCCTCGGACGAGAGGAAGGACCTGACGAAAGAAGGACTGCGGAGCATCATCGAGCGGACCCCCTGCGTCGGGATCATCCCCCGGCAGGGGAAAGACGCGGCCGGCAAGCCGCTCGAGAGCGAGTACTACTACATCCCCGAGATGGACGAGGACGAGAACCGCCGGCTCGCGGTCACCGACGGGCTGAGGAAGCCGAGTTTGAGGAATTGTCGGAAGCAGCATAAGGTGAGTACCTGCCGTTGGAAGAGAGCGAGGTAAAGGGGTAGATGGGTGATGCTAACATGTTGAAAAGCAATATTACTGGAAGAGGCCAAGGACGCCTTAGTTTGTTGATGGCGTTGTCTTCCTTGGTCTGTTGAAGTGGCAGGAGCAGTGGTACAGCAGGCGGTGGTATGGGCGCCTTGGTATTGAGTCCGTGGCGTGTCTGATGTAGGTGCTTGATGCGGTTTGACTGCCGGCGGCAGGAAGAAAGAGTGTGTCGAGAATCGAATGGAGTATACCCTGTTTGGTCCCTTCGCGTCTTGTCTGCATTCGGCCAAGGCGGTACGGTCTCGGTCTTTTTCTACTGTTCATTATTCACATTTTCTGTTGTTGGAATCCCTGCATAGCGGACGGCGTCACCTCTGGCTTTTTTCTTCTATCTGGAGGTCAACTTGGTGTTTGCGATGGCCCACTGTCTGTGTGCTGGGGCTTGTCTATTGCCGTCTGTTCGTCGTTGGCAAGTATAACTGGGCGGTCTTGTCGTTGTTGTCATAGGTGGCACTGTCCGGGTATTTTACTTGAGATTCAATCTTTTCGCTATTAATCGACCAGTCTTGCCCTCCTGTGATGTTATATAAACCATGGTGTTCGCAATTATTCCGGACTCTTTGTTCGACAAAAACGCCCAACGAGCTCTGTACGGAGGATGGTGGGGACTGCGAAAAAAGATTGAACAACGCAAAGGCGACCAGAGGGTAAAAAAAAAAAAAAAAAAAGAAAAGAAAGAAAATCAGGAGTAGCTGCGCTCCGTTTCGATCGGAGGACCTCCGGGTTATGAGCCCGGCTGGGAGGAGTTAGTGATGGGGTTCGAACCGAGTGAGTTCGGGATTCCGGGGACTTACCGCGCTTCCACTGCGCCACGCAGCTTGGGATTGTTGACGGAGTTCGTAGTTTATCCTACCCTACCAGGAACACAGGGTGCTAACGCAAGTTTGTGGGTTGGGACGGGATAGAAAGGATGGGACGACAATGCGAGGCCCACAAGAGGGTTGAGTTGACTGACTCCTGGGTAGATTCGCCTGATGTCCGTCCCACAGCGCAGGGGAGAACAGTGGATGGGTATTTCAACGTCGCATCCTCGATTAACTTCTATAACTACCACGGTTATGGCAGATCTATATGCACGCCGGAACAGAAACAAACCCACGCATACACCCACACTTCAATACCCGGCTATATCCCTCGCGGTCTTCATCTTCCTCTCCCAAAGCAGCAGGCTAGCCAGCCAGACGACGGCGCTAAAGTACAGCATCACGCGGAACTGCTCGTTGAAGGCCTCGTTGTAGGCTAGACGGACGGCGTCGCGCTGCGCCTCGGGCAGCTTGGCGATGAATAGCACCGAGTCGGAGATCTCCTGGATCTGGGACGGGCTGAGAATTGCCGGCAGGCGGGAGGAGAGGGCGTGGTTTAGGACCGTGGCGCTGGATGGATGATGGTTAGCCTAGTCACGGTGGTATGGGAGGTTGGGAATAGGGGGATGGACGTTCTTACCTGATAGCCAGGCCGATCGTGCCTCCCAGGACACGGATCTGCGTTATGGAGGATATCCCAACAGCTTATACCCCATTAGTCAGATCGAGCCTCAGAGCTTGTGAGTCGTGGGGACGGGGCACTCACCCATATCAGCCCTGTCGACAACAAACGGCACGTAGATGATGAGCATGATCAGCGTCATGCCGAAGGAGAAGCCCATGATCACCTCGAACCCGTACATCATCCTGTCGTCCCCGACACCGGCCGAGCTCGCGAGCCCCAGGCCGAGGAGCTGCAGCGAGGCCCCCGCTAGAAGCATGTAGAAGGGAGGCACGTTGCCCTTGCTGACGAGCTGGCCGGCCACGGTGGTAGCGAGGGGAGAGCTGAGCAGCAGGGGGAGGAGGTGGATGCCCGCCTGGAAGGGGGTGCTGCCGCTGACGGCTTGGAAGCGCTGGGGGAGGTTGATGAGCACGGTCATGAAGGGTGGACCCGTGAGGAGGGCGACTCTTTGCGGGTTTGTTTTGGTCAGCTTGTGGGATGGGGAAGATGGTAGCTTTGAGCGGGGGTGAGGCGTGGTGGCTTACAATGTCATGCCGACGAACTTGCGGTCTTTCATGAGCCGCAGGGGAAACACGGGGTCTTGGAAGAATCGCTCGTGGGCCACGATCTTCTCCCATACCACGAATGCGACGAATAGTATGGCGCCGATGATCAGGGTGCTGAGTACAGCCGCGCTGCCCCAGGGGTATCTCGCTCCCGCTTCTTCGAAGCCGAATACGAGGAGGATGGATGATGCTAGGAGGAGGAAAGCTCCAATGAGGTCGAGGCGAGCGATCGACTTGAGCGTGAACTTATCGTGCCACCTACTGCGTGCCGTGGCGTCGGTCGCCTTGTAGGGGAAGTGGTTGGGTAGGAGGAAGGCTATTAGGCCCGTGGCTATGGCTCCTGTTGGTGCACTGCAGACGGTGTCAGATTTGGAGATTCGCTATATATATATATATATATATATATGAAGAAATGCGTACTTTAGGAGAAACACCCATCGCCAGGAGGAGTGGTCGTGGCCATTGATCACGCCGCCGAGTACTGGGCCTAGGACCGAACTGAGCACGAAGACGACCGAAGTTATCGCGACATAAGTGCCCCACTGGCTCGAGGGTACCATCTCCGGGTTCATGACCGTGACCATCGCGTAGATGCCTGATGCGCCCATGCCCTGGAAGGCGCGGAAGATGATCCTGCGGCTCGTCAGTCTGGCGGGCCTGAGAGACTTCGGGTGAGGGGGACCAACAGCTGCAACAGGGACGAGATCGACCCGCATACGATGGAAAAGACAGTGAACAGCCCAACGGCCAAAAGCAGCATGGGCTTCCGCCCGAGCACATCGCTGAACTTGGCGTAAATGACGAGGAAGCCGGTGTAGGTGAGCAGATACGACGTCACGACCCAATCGCGCTCGTTGAAGCCTCCTAGCGCATCGGTGATGGACACCAGGGAGGTGCTGACGATGGTTGTCTCCAGGGTAGAGAGGAAGAGCGAGAGGCAAAGGCTGTAGGGGAATCAGTCTCCTGCACTCAAAAGGGGCATATTCAGAATGCGGAAGAACATACGCGAAGGTGAGGGCATAGAGCCGCCAGCCGGTCATGTACAGTCTCTCTGGGACCGTATCCGGAACCGCCGCCACCGAAGCCGCATCTTCGACATCGAACGGGACGGTTGGCGGTTGGATCGGTGGTCTGTCCGTGTCGAGACGGATGTCTGTGTCGCTGGCTTGCACGGGCGTGTCGGGACCCACTCCGGCGTCTGTGTGACCGCCGCCAGAAGGCAGCTTGGGGTCGATGACCGAGGTCATGACAAAGAGTTGACAAGTGAATATGGCGTCAATCTCCTTGCCTGAAAAGTCCAGTTGTTGGTTACGTGCGAGAGTGCTGTGCTGACCATGATTGGGGAAGAAACAATGACGCTGGAAAACCTCGTATTTGCGCCGTGACGGTTCAGAGATGCGATGTGGCCTGAAGGATTTTGCGCCCGGGGCTTCATTCATGCCATTCGGACGTTTTTCCTCCTTGCGCGACCACCGACGAGATACTTGCAAAAAAGCTCCAGCAATATCCCTATATATTTTCTAGCGGCTTCAAAAGCTCTATTGAAAGAGAACAGACGTCGTTGACGGCGGACCAGAGAGAGCAACATTGGACGAGCACTACACGCATAGAAGGTACGCGTCAGAGCAAACTCAACCCATACTGCGCCGGACTGATAACAACCCAATTGGACACTCCAATCGATATGCGGATGATACCGCCGTACTTTCCTACAGATCTGTCCAGACTTCTCTGCCCTGCCAATATTTAGCAGCAGGCTGCCTCGGATGTGACATCGCGTTCAACCAGGAGCAGGAAATGGGCTCTGGTCGAATGCTTTGTCAGCTAGAGACACTGTCGACGCTGTGGTCCGACGAAGCCCTTGGCTCTTTTCTGTCGCCCGTCCACATCAGAGGTTCATCGCCTCCGATCGGCAGGGATGGAGTCCTCTTTCGGAGCGACATTTTGTGACCGCGGGGCAGTGAGTCCAGCGAGGAGCGGAAATAATCCTCATCGGTCACGGACATGGGCGAACAGTAGCCAGCCTACCCATATTTGATGTTGTCAGCACGTTGAGCCAGTCTTGAACTTGAAATTGAACGAGCTTAAGCATGGATGGATGCGCCGAGGACGGGAGGCTTTATCGCAGCCAGCGAGAGCCCCAGGGCTCCTGGTAGGTCGCACATAGCATGCGCAACTGCCTCCGAGTATTGAATAGCATACGGGCGGCGTTGTATACCCATTCGGCGGTTTTGGTAAGCCAATGGCCGGAGCTCCGACAGTGGGCTGAATACCTCGTGGCTACCGTCCGCCGCCCCGACCACGTCTGCGCCAGTAGTCGCTATCGGATTGCCTGTTGCTGGATGCTGGGATTAAGCTTCGACTACATCCCAGAATCGTTGGGTCGCGCTTTAGGTCGCGCTTCTGGAGCCAGTATCAGCAGGAGGGAGACAACGGTTTGCCACGGCATCTGGGTCGTGGCGACATGCCTGGTCCTGGAGAGCTGTCCCGAAGACTTCGGTCGTATCATCCGCAGGTCGACTTGCGTTCTGGGCTTCTCTTTGCATCTATCCTTCGAGAGCCGGGTCTCGGACCCTGCCGTGTGCCAGTAACATAGATTCATGCTTGTTAGAAAAGTCCTTCTAATGAAGCATGGGCTCTAGCTGGTCCCCAGCATGTGTGCATTACTCATGGGCTTGGGGCGTTTCTGTGCTCAGAAGTCCATGTGTTCATCGACCTTATGGAAGGCCATGTGTAAGAGTCCTAGCCATCGTTTACACTTATCCTTTGTAGGTTCAATGGACTCCATGTAACCTTACCGCTAACGAACACCATCTTCGACATGACATCTAGATTATAATATTGGGATCTTACCTTGTACTGTACGAGGTTAACAGCCTGGTAGGGCAGTTCAGGCGCCGGCTCACTAATGGATGTCTCCAATAGCGGCCATTCTATGCCAAAAGGGGAATACAGTGTCGGCTAAATCTCCTTAAAATCAACATTTTACGGGGAGGAAGACGCTAAAGCACCACTGATGATCCTCGGCCCTACCTAGCATAGACGAACCAAAGAATCAAGCAGTCCAGAATTCCTTCAGTGCTACCCACGTACGGACCTTCACCACCACGCATGCACACCCACCACAATCGCTTTTCAGGTCCGCCAACTGCTTCGGGAGGTCAGCACGCGTCCAGGCTCTCGCTGTTCAGACTTAACCCGAAGATTCCATAAACCTCGGCGACACTGAAGCAGCCCTTGTTCCTCAGAACGGATATCCAATGGCAGCTATATTTGATACCTGATTGGGAAGTTAAGATTGTACGCCTTTGTCTCTTGGCAAATTGTTGCAATGCTAATCCAACCCTTCCGCGACCTACTTGCAATTGAAATTTCACTCTGTCGGTTCCGCAGTCCTTTGAAGGAAGCGGTGCTCGTTAAGTGCTAATCTCGCCCGTTCCTTTGCTTCGTTCGCGTTAGCACGAATATTCGGACTTTGGTAGTGCCGAAAGGGGGCTTGATATAAGCCAGCAGGGTTGCTGCTGTTGCGAGTTCAGGGTGCCTGTCTTTCAGCCTGCTTCTTGCCTTGCTGCCCCAAAAATTAGAGATATGTTGCGTAACAGTGTTCTCAGCACCGCGGCGGCTGCGGTGACATTCGCTACACACTCTCCTCTGCGGCGGCGGTTCCGGCCTGCGCGGAGGTAACCGTTGATGTCGCAGTTCTCGGCGGCGGAGCTGCTGGGAGCTATGCCGCAGCACAACTCAGTGACGTCTACGGGAAGAAAGTCGTAGTGATTGATACCAGCTCTAGACTGGTAAGAAAGCCTCACCCTTGACCACGGATTATGGAAGAGTTAACAAGAATCTAGGGTGGCCATGTGGACACTATCAACGCACCAGGGGTAGACAGCCATATCGACTTTGGAGTCCAGAGCTATCACAGTTACAGCTTTGTCGAGCCCTTTTTCAACAGATACGGCATCAACGTCGTGGCAGCTAGCGGTGTTCCCTTCAACACTGTTTATCTCGACCAAAAGACCGAGCCGGTCAATGTCACCATGTACTCCGCCGAAGATCAGATGGCCGCCATAGGCCGCTGGACTGAGTTCGGCCTGAAGTACCGGAAGTACGTCTACCCGAGCTACAATCTGCCGTCACCCCTCGGCGAAGCTGCGCCACTTGCGCGCCCCTTCATGGAGACGGTCAGGGCACTTAACCTCGAGTCCATTGTGGTCATGCTCCTCGATGCGCACTGGTCCAACGACCTCCTTGCCTTGCCTACCCTCCACGCCATGTCAACCTTTGGATACGCCTGGTTCGACGGCACGCCCCTGGTGGTCCCGGAGTCCCACAGTAACACCCAGCTCTACGCCAACATCCAGGCGCACCTCGGCGACAAGGTCCTGCTCAACACCCACATTGCATCGGTCTACCGCGACAGCAAAACCGGCAGCTCCACCATTACCGTTAAGAAGCCTAACGGCGACTGCACCCGAATCATTGCCAAGCAGATCATCGTCGGCTTCGTGCCCACCGAAGCCAACATGGCCCCCTTCGACACCACATCTGAGGAAAAGGAGAGCTCTTCTCAAAGTGGAGCTGCGTGAACCTACACAACGGCTTCCTCCGTCTTGATGGCCTCCCCGAGGGCGGCCACCAGAAGCCCGTCTCCTCCAATCCGGAGCGCCTCTACATGCCCACGGCCCCAAACGTCCGCTTCATCAACCTGGCCGGCACACCCTACGCGCTCACCTACGTCATCGGCGACCCGAACGCGGATGCTGATGAGTGGACTTCCAAGCGCCTTGTTGAGGAGCGGCTACGGACAATCAACGAGGTCGGCACCTACCACCTGAGCACCTTGGCTTCTCCAACCACTCCCCGCTCCTCTGCTCCGTCAGCGCGGCCGATATGGAGGCGGGATTCTGGGCGCGGCTCCGCGCTCTGCAAGGGAAGAGGAATACGTATTATGTCGGCCAGGCCATGACGGCTGATCTTTCTGTGCATGTATGGGCGCAGGCCCAGGAGGTGATTGACAGCATCATCGCCGGGTCTGAGCCTTCTCCGGTGGTCATCAGCGAGTTCACCCTCTTCTCGACAGCCGACGACTGCAAGACGTCTGATGCCATCGGCTCAGTCTCGTTTGTCAAGGGGCATGACTCGAAGAAGTGCCACTCTGTTGGCGAACTCACTGGTGGCAAGGTTGCCTTTGGGATCAGCGAGACTGGTGGGGATCTCAAGTGTCAATGTGAGTTCTAGCATTCTACGCAAAGGTATCACTTGAAGTAGACTGTGTGCTAACAGGTGAACAAACAGTGACCGTTTTCGAGAAAGGCGATTGCTCCGACGCTGGCACAAAGATTGGCATTACGCCCAAGCCGCAGCCTGGGTGTTTTTCTAATGCGGGGGGTATCACGGGGTTCGAGGTTGACTGCCCGTGGTGGAACTAAGTTTGTGTCCCTCCTTCAATTTGGACTTACGAGATATAGGGATTCTGATCTGCATACGCCTCTACTACCATCATGATGTCCCATTTGTTCAGTTAGATCCAGAGAATAACTACGTATACTCGATGCCCTCAAATTCATTTGTGTCCTTTTAGGTTACGTCGAGACCTGAGCTGTCAGATTATATTCGAGCCTTTGATATGGTACCTTGCACATTCAAGTCGCTCACTTCCTGTCTGTCCGCGTCTGATAGAGAGATATTTCAACGCCGTGATCGGTGCTTGGTGGGCTGAGTTCCTATCTTGGCATCTTTTGCGTTCTAATCGCTTTTGAAGTGAGCACGTAGGACCAGCTGGGCCACGGATAGGAGAAGCGATCAGGTCTATCTCTCTTCAGTTTGATTATTAGATTGTTTGGAGCAAGCTTAAGGGGTAAGCGAACAATCACGGCGGACAAATAGCTACAACAGACACTTTCAAGCCAAACATAGCGCCAGATAACCAGAAGTACATTATTATAAAAATGCTCTATTATCTATCCGGCGAACGTTGATTTTGTTACTCGTTACTAACCTATTAATGTACGATACCATGTTATTTCCTATTATGGTCTTCGCCGTGTACCACGGGTTACGTCGTTCCACAGAGTACCTGTCATAATTTCTCTCGTTCGTTCGACGAGGTAGGCGAGGGAGTTGCCGAACAATAATAGGCATCCGCGGCTCACCAGATGTGAGCGAGGTGGATGCCAACTTCAAGTGATTGAGGACAGCGAAAACCATGTCATTGGCCCACGCAGATGGCCTTGGTGTTTGCAAACTTTATACCACTTCTGAAGCACCGATACAATTATTGTCCGCCTCCGGCGCAGTGATGATATCGAATTCGAGATATATGCATGAGAAATCTTCGTCCCTTTCAGGTTCAGCTCCATTACCATCCACTACGTTCATCGGAAACAGATTCAACTTTCTTCGAACGGAACTCCATCTACTTATATTCAAGATCAGCCACTCGAGCCTGCAGGTGTTTTCGGACTTCTGGAAAGTCTGAATTAAGTGGACCGATCAACTGGGTTGACCTCGCCTCGGCCATGACCCAGCTTGGATTCGCATAGGAGTGGAAGTTCAAGCCACCACCAACCACGTCTATTCGCAGACCCACCACGGTCCATCGCCCTCACATGGCCAAGATTGAAGGAGGCGAAAGGCTTCATCTCTCACAAAGGTTAAAAGATGTCTACGGATGGGGCAGCGATACCTTCGAACTACGATAGGGCAGAACCTGTGATGAGACGCCTATAAGACGACACGAGCAAGCAAACGGCACCATGAGAGACGATCAACAAAGGGCCATGCTATTTAGGCGGTCGGTTTTAGCTATTTAGGCGGCTGAGTTTTGGCTATTTAGACGGCGCTATATAATTAGCCCAAAAATGTCCGTATACGGCAGCCGATAAGCCGATAAAACTAAGATAAGTTGATAATATAAAGATTTTCCCTACTCCAAAGCTTCGCAGCCTTATTACATTAATAAGTTATTAATTCTCGTCAAAACACTATAATATATATTCGAACGCCCTCCTTACGTATCAATCCCGAATCCGTACCTCAAAAACTATCGTTAGCTATATATTCAAAGTCTATTAAATCTATTCCCGGCATTCTTTTTCAAATAGGAGCCTTACTAACGGAGATATCGTAGAGTAACGATACCGGAAGATAAATAGGAAGGGTTCTCGGATTCTCCCGCAGATCTTACCCCTAACAAATACCAGTTCTACGATTCCGACTCTAATACCAACTCCGAGGCCTTCGCCGACGAGGAAAAGCCTATTCCTATCTTCCTAACTAGCCTAATTAAAGGCTTAACGACTAAGTAAGATCTCTAGGAAGCTCTCCGTAAGTACGGCAAAGTCTACGGCTATACTACGTCCCTAAGAAACGGCTATAAGAAAGATAGTATAGCCGTCTCCTATAGTATCTTTTATACTAACTTTAGCGATCCGGCACCCTTTAACGCTACAAAACTACGTAAGCGATCTACTAAGAAGATAGACTATAAGTTTAAAATAACGGTAAAGCTTACGTCTAAAGGCTAGCTAATTATATATAATAAAGCCCAAAAGAATTACGTTTACAATTACCCTACCTCTCTTAATCCTACTACGTTTCCCTAGAATAGGAGGATAGCGTTAGAAGTATTAGCGTTAATAGAAAGACTATCTACTTATATAGCCCTTCGCGCTTACGAGGTCCTCGTAATAGTCTAGTAAGACTTCCTAAGCTCGAACTATACTATTAAAAACGTTAATAACGCTAGAAATAGCCTCCGAAGGAAAGAAATAGCCGGCTATATAGCTACTAGCGCGATAATCAAAGTCTTAGAAGATCTAAGAGTTCTATATATTACCAAATAGGATAAATAGGACTCTAATACCCTCTTAGGCCTTATCTTTACCTTTAAAACTTACTAAGAGATATAAAAGCGCTTTCCTAACTACCTTTCCTTCGATAATACCTATCGAACTAACTTTCTCGGCTTTCTACTCTTTATTATTATTATACAAACGAATATCAACTTAATTACTAACCTAACGTTTAGTTTAATTAGCGATAAGACCTATAAGAACTTCGATTTCTTTATAGAGAGCGTTAATTAGTTTTAAGAACGAATAAAAGCTAGGACGCCGTAAGTTCTAATTATAAATAAAGACTAGTAAATATACGTAGCTTTACGAGCGATCTTTTCTAATATATAATAATAGCTTTACCGTTACTATATATACGAGAATATTAAACTTCAAACTAAGAAGAAAGGCAAATAGGCTAAGCTAACCTAGCGAAACGATAATTAGGACGACAAAAAGAGTCTCTAAGATATTTAGTTTACCGACCCGGATCCCTTTAACGATCTAAGCTATCGTTAAGTACGTACTAAGATTCCTTATAACCCTAACGGCGTTAAGATTATATAGAAGATCCTTACCTACGCCAAAATAAAAGAAGCTTTTAAACGTACCTAAGCCTAGATTATCGACGAGTTCTCTAACTAGGAAAAGCTTATAAAATACCTCGAGATTAACTAGCTTCGCCTAAAATACTAATAGGTAGATTACTTTACTTCTAACTAGCTTAATTATAGCTAAAATACTACCTTATAGACCGAGACTTTTAATTTTAATATTAAGAGTTACCTTATAAGTAGCAAATACGATTAGTTATAGCTTACTAAAGCCTTATAAAAGATATACTAAAACTAGGCTTAGAACTATAGGTAAAAGGTAGCCGTTTAAGCGATTATAATTAAACTTGATTTCCTATACTAAAAGTATCTCGGGAACCTTCTAAAGGCTATTTCCTACTTAGCTTTAGATAAGATTACTCGTAAGAAGTGGTATAGTTAAAAGGACCTTAACGCTACGGTTATAAGTAGTATAGCTCTCTCCCGGTATAAAAACTATATAGTATAGCTTTAATTTCGTTTCCTCTACCGTTATAAGCTTACTAAACGGTTAAGGGACGAGATTCTACTTACCTTATAAGACCTTAACCCCTAGTAATTACTTAACGTTAGGGTAAACTAAGCCGAAAGATACCTCCGTATCCGCGACTCCCTAGCTATAGAAAGTCGTCGCGGGCGGCTAAGGAATAAAGAGATTGCCGTTAAAAGGGAGTTTTAACCTTAGAGAGATAGCTAGGAAGGTTAAGCGCCTACCTAGTCTCCGGCTTAACTTAGGCGGGGCCGGGGTCGACGACGATATACTACTAGAACTACCCCTAGATTAGTTCGCAAGAACGTCGCCTTTAAGTACCTTACGCCTAATATTCGCTACCGCTTATCTCAATTTAAGTTAGAACCCTCCCTAGAGCCCGCAAAAGAAAAGAGAAACCTTATAAGGAATAGATAGAACGGTAAACAACGCTAGAGAACCGCTAGGGCCGTTAAGATAGAGTAGTAAGTTAAGGAACGTAGAAAATACGCCCGTAGGGACTAGCAATCAACGTAGGAGATAGGCTAGAAGTGCCGAAAACGCTATTTTTTCGATCTATATACAATCGGGCTATAAGCTTAGAAGGATCGACGTTAGATATACTCCTAGCCTCCCAGCAAACTTTACTTAGCGATTATTTAATAACTATATATCGTAATACAAAGTAGATTATATAGGAAGATAAAGGATTATCTATAGAATATAATAGTATATTATTTTTTATTCTATAGTATTATTAACGCTATAATCTTAAGGCCTATCGATTATAGCTTTCTAAACGAAATATAGCCTTAAACTCGGCATTAGTACTACAATTGAGTATACTTATATAATCGGGTATACGGACACTTTTGTACCAATTATATAGCGCCGCCTAAATAGCCAAAACGCTTCCGCCTAAATAGCCAATTTCGACCGCCTAAATAGCATGGCCCTCAACAAATGGCAGACTGGCTGGGGCTGGGAAATACACAGAGCTCGCGCCTTCTTACAGATACCCACATTTACCCCTTTTCCCAAATGCTTTCCTTTCCCTCAGCACCCAGCTGAGAGCACTCCTAACGACTGCTTCATCTATAGCTCAAACATATGATAGATAGATAAAGTCAATTGTTTCTTTTTGGTATAGCCGCAAATGGCTGTTTATACGGTATAGTTCAGACGGTGAGCGACGAGCGCTAGCGTCTTACCTAATACAGCTTCCCTATGCAGCGAGTGTATTGATACTATACAGTCTCCAGAAAACTCTGCTTGATGATGTGATCAATCAAAACGAAACTTGATATAAGGGATATGATGGTTCGGCCAGGGAACCTCCTTAGGTCCGTACAGACACGCGTAGAACTCCGGGTAGTCGAACGACCCCTTAAAGCCCGCCACCTCAAAGTGTGCCCTCTTCTGCCGTGTACACGGCATATCCATTGACACAGTGCTCCAGCGGCGGTAGCTCGAGACGTCACTCTTCACACTCAATCTTCCTCGTTTGAAGGGGAGTGTGTCGAGGACATCCTCTAGCGCCCGGATCGCTCCCGTCACATTCCGGAACGGCTCCTGTACGTCGAGTCTGACCACCTCCTGGATCTCGAGCACGGCGTCGCGCAATTCGGCCGATATATTCGCCGCGGGGTCCAATAATTCGGTTTCCCATGCTGGTGAGAACACCTCGTCCAGCAGCGCCGTGGCGCTCTCGCTACCGTCTCCGTACTTGTTGATGAAGTCCACTATCGAGGAGATCGCTGTCTGGAGCTGACCCACGAGCTTCGGAAACTCTGTGATGATCTTGATAGATTCGAGGATGTCCGTGACCTTCGTGAGCTTCCCGGTGAGGATTAGCTCCACGAAATACTTGGCATCCGGGATGCTCTCAGCAACTTCGATTGTAGATCGTGTCAAATCCACCAGTTTCGGAACCGTACCGAGGATCGTCTCAGTGGCTGTGCGGACGTCCTGGAACGACTGGACTGTTGTCACTGCCTCGGTTACTGCGCAGCGCATGGTCAGCATATCATTACTGCACGACCGGTCAATCACCCTGAGGATGCTGACCTTTTTCAATAAACCGTGATACTGATGGGTTTGGGCATGCTTTACCCTCGCACACCCTCCCCGCTATCTCTTCAATCTTGCTCGGGACCGTCTTGATGTGAGCTACTAGGTCTTCGGCCGCGTTCCCAATGCTGATGATCTTTTGCTCGGCATTGTCGTAGATGTTGACCCAGCCGTTGAGCACCACGACGAGCTTGTCCGCCATAAGTTCTTGGGAGTTGGTGAGGTAATTAGTAAAGAAGCTACGGATCAGGTCCAGATCGCAGGCCCCGACGAAACAGGGGCTGATGGCAGCGGCGAGTTCCCCGTACGTGGCTATGTCGACCTGGCGGCAAAATGAGCAGCGGATCGCCATGCCTTATTGCGGGAAGATGTAAGGTCAAGGGAGCAGCATACCTCCTGAGCAGTCAGAACAGTCCATCCGCCGGCAGGTGAGAGGTCGCCAGCCATCACCTCAGCTCTGTTGTCCTTGATATCGAATCCATTGTCAATCAAGCACTGGTGCCATCAGTTAGTAGGATTGTGACGCCGTATCCTCAGATAATATTAAAGAATCATTACCTTCTGTAGCTTGATAACGTTCTTGATCATCGTCGACACCGCGGCAGATAAGTCCACGCCGTTCTCTACTGTCTTGAACAGCTCGTCGCCCAGCATGCCAAGTACTTGTGGGAAGCAGTTACACATAGCACCGGCTTTTTCGATAATCTGTTTACCCAGGTTCCCCATGGCGCCACGTACCATTCCGCATAGGTCAACTTTCTTCGTGATGATCTTGATGCCGCAAGGTAAGTCCACCCACTTCTCGCGGGTTCCTGCCGTTCGAGTTAGATAACTGCTCCGGTCTATCTAGTCCTGGAGTGTCTTATCAACAGCGAGGGAGCTCACCCGGTACGCACGTCCAGCCATCACACATTCGCCCTGGCTTTTTCCACGTGGGACATGGATACCTGTATTTTGTTTTGGTCTTGCAGTTGACGTACTAGCGCACGAAGACGTCAGTCAAGTCCCTGTGTTAAGCGGGCTCCATCGTACTGCTGTAACTGACCTCAGGGACTTTATTGGGGCACATCTTTGCCTCTGCACTAACAGGGATATCGATCTTCTTCGTACATCCTAACACGCCCGTGAGGCCGCCGCATATTTGCTGGATCGTGTTCTCGGCGACCACGCTCCGAACTAGAACGACGTGAAGGAATAGCGAGCTGAACAGCATGATGCGCTTGTGCTGTTGTAAACTTAATTGAAAACAATAAGAGTACAATAGGCGAGGTGTTTTTTGAGGGATTGGCCTACTATGTCGTGTGTCGTAGGTCGAAGTCTACAGTGTCAAGGCATACAAGGTCGATATCCTGTCTTTATGTAAGGTATGGTTGTTCGTCGTACAGTTTCGTTGCAATGTGGCATTGTCGAACGCGACCATCTTGGCCTCTTTCTATTCCTAGACCGGCGGCAGACTTGGATCTGGCTGAGTCCACAGACATCATGAAGATCTGGACTGCTATGCTTGGTGTTGCGGCTGATATCTGACTAAGGAGCTGCTTTGTCCAGCTGCCCATGGGCATTCCACAGCCTGTCCTTAGGTGTTCGAAATTCCAGCTACTGCTAGCTTTGCGGCTGATGTTCAACTGAAAAGCCGTTCTGCGTATCTGGAATCCAACCAACATTCCTCACCGCTCTTCGTGGCGCCCGAAGTCCCAACCACTACCGGGCTTGGCTTTGCGGCTGATGTCCGACTAACAGGCCACTCTGCCCTTCTGGAATTCCATTAACATTCCATTCTGCACCAGGCACTATTGTAGTCACGCTACTCGGCCGTACATTGCTCTCCCAACTAGAGAACCATATCACGTTACTCATGTTCCTGGATCGAACAATGTCTATGAGCGGCTCGTAGAATCTACGAATATCGTATAGCTAACCCTAGCAGCACTACACCACCACTACTCTAAAAGGTACAATGAAAACCAGGCCCACCAGTCATTGAACGTTTACTCGAAGATCTTTGCCAGCACCTTATCCACCTTGCTCTTCTCACCTTCAACGAGGAGCGCCTCGTAGTTATCGATTTCTTCTTTCAAACCACCGAGGCTCAGGTCCGCGGTACCGGGGCGCACATAGCGACTCCGGAAAACGACCTTCCAAAAGATAAACGCCACGATGAAGAAGCCAATCATGCCGTAGTCGAGGAAGAACCACATGACGTCCCAGCGGCCCTTGAGGAACACGTCGTAGCCGCCGGCCAGCAGCATGAACAGCGTGCCGCCCATGGCGTAGTACGACGTGTAAGGCTGGAAGCGGCCCTTGTACGGCAGCGTGTCGCGCGAGACGCCCTGGTGCTTAAGAGCCGAGAAGAAGTGCCGGTAGGTGAGTGCCGTGAAGCCGTAGTTGATCAGCTGGCAGCACGTGACGAGGTCGACGAGGTAGTTGAGCGCCTCGGCGGACGAGCTGTTGACCTGCAGGAAGGCGAGCAGGCAGAAGCTGAGGGAGAAGAGCAGGGCCCAGAGCGGGACGCCGGCCTTGGTGCACCACGAGAAGAAGCGCGGGGCGTGGCCCTCGAGGGACATGCCGTGCAGGGTGCGGGTCGCCGCGAAGAGGATGCCGTTGCCGGCGCTGAAGATGGACGTCATGATTAGGGCGTTGACGAGGTGGGGCAGGCCGTGGATCATCATGCGTTGCATCGCGATGATGTAGGGTCTATTCACGATGTATAATGTTGTCAGAGAGAGCTGTCCTTTATGCTGTGAACGTGACTTACGATGCTGCGCCGGTGCCTGATCCGGAGACTTTCCCGCCGAGAATGGCCAGGAGGGTCTCATCGTTGTACGGGATGACGATGCCCATACAGAACGCTGATCCCACAAAGAAGAACAGGATTCGCCATACGAACGCCCGAAAAGCGGGTGGCAGAATCTTCCGAGGATTCGCAGTCTCGGCAGCTACCATGGAGATGTATTCGGGGCCGCAAATACTATGTGCGCGGAAGGTTAGTCCAAACAACGTTGCTAAAGTGAGTGCAGGTGAAGACACTTACGAGAAACTCGCTTGATACATGCAAGACAAGATCCCTAGAAATCTGCCTGTGTTTCCAGACGCGAAGCGCTCGACAAACGCCCCCGGGTCCTTCCAATACCGGAAGCCGTAGCGGTCGTGGATCGGGTTGCCGCCCAACATAGTGACAAAGGTGAAGCAGAATAGACCCAGCATCAGAAAGACCTTGAAGATGGACAAGTAGAACTCCGAGATGCCAAAGTAGCGCACGGTGGCCACATTGAGGAGGGCGTACAGAACGATGATCGCGACTATTATAGCTTCGACGGGGACCTTGTCAGTCCAGAACGTGATCATGATGTTCATGGCCACAATCTCGAAGGGCGCAAGGAAGGCCATGTTGAGAAAGAAGTTCCAGGCCATAGCGAAGCCGAGAGCGCCGTCTACCCACTCGCTGCCGAAGCGGACGAACGGCGCGGGCACGGGTAGGTAAGTCACCATCTCGGCGAAACACTCGTTGACTGCCCACATCACGGAGCCCCAGATGAGGAAGCCGATGAAGAGCCCTGCGGGGCCGCCCTTGGGCAGCGCCGAACCTATCTGTACATAGAGAGCTGGGGTTTGTCAGCTGTCAATCTTGCATATGCGATGATGGCAGGGACGGGATTATGATGACGGCTGTATGCTGGTAAAGCGATGCGAAGAAGGACGTCAGCTTACAGGTACCAATGGCTCCTCCAATTGCAAAAAGCTGGACTTCTTTTCCCCGAAGCTTGCGGTGCAGAGCTTGCGACCCTGAGGATATCTCTATAGGGGTACTCTGTCCAACATCATCATCGGTGCCGGTGGAAGGGTCTGTGGCGACGGACTCTGGCGGAGGGCCTTTCTCGAGGTACTTGGATGCCGACATATTGGCTTGCGGCAGTGTGGACGAAGCGCTTCAGATCGATGTGACTGGATCGTTGGACTCGGTCTGTCTTGAGGGCATCCTCCAAAGGATTCGTTGGGCTATATCTCCATTTTAGACTTCAGTCTCGAACTGAAGCTCGGGACCAGCAATCCGGGGTAGCCAAGACTACTGAGCTCGTCGTCAACTATCTTATCTCTTCAAGTGATTGAAGTCATCTTCGATAAGGTGTACTCTGAAGGCGGCCTCAAGATACTGCTCACCTCTGAGAAAACAATGCGTGGGTGGAGGAAGGGTAGTCGGACGCTAGTCCGCCTATCAATGATAAGTGTCGGGCGCTCCGCCCTTTGAACGAATCCTAGCGCTGCCGAACTGATAAGGATGGGAATCACCGGTAACAGTTTTGCCGAGTCAGATGATGCCGCTATTATCATCATCGGGCGCCTTGCTGGGGCCATCTATACATTCATCGCGGAACACTGCAGACTGAGGCAATCGTACAAGATCGACTTAGAAGGTGAATCACATAACCCTAACCTTATTTCCACTTTCTTGTCTATGGGCGTGTCTACATGGTGCATAGCTCTTGTCTGTACTATCTATAGAGCTTGGCGAGACCTAGTGCTTGAAACTGCCATTAGACAGTGCCTCCTCGTACTTATAGTGAGGCTGGAACTCCTCGTATAGGGTGTCCTGTCAAGGCGATGAGGCATGTTAGTCCAAGGGAACCCTTCGGGCAGAAGACAACGAGATTACGTACCGGAGTGCTTGCCATCCTGAAATTGTAAGCGGCCTCCTCGTCGCTCACAAAGTGCTTCTTGTGTCCCGCGCTGTCAGCCAACAGTTGCACCTTGCAGCTCCTCTCCATCAAGCAAAACAGGAAGGCCGCCTCATCCACAGTCTGGCCCACCGTCAGCAGGCCGTGGTTCATCAGGATGACCGCCTTGCCATTATCTCCGAGACTCCGCGCAATCTTCTGTCCCTCCGATGCCTCATTGGCAATACCTCCGTAGTCCGAGTACACCGACTGCGCCTTGTAGAAGTAGCACACATCCTGGTTGATCATCTCGAGCGGACGTGCGAACGCCGACCAGGCCCGTCCATGCACCGAGTGCGTGTGGCAGATGGCGTGCACGTCCGGCCGCGCCCGGTGCACGGCGCTGTGGATCTGGAACCCGGCCGCGTTAATGGATCCGGCTGTGTTGCCTCCAACAACCTCGCCGTTGAGGTCGACGCAGATCATGTCGCTGGCCCGCATGAGGCCAAAGTGCACACCCAGTGGGTTGATCCAGAACCGGTTGTGGAACTCCGGGTCACGCACGCTGATGTGGCCGGATATGCCCTCGGCGTAGCCCTCGCGGGCGAAGACGCGGAAGGCTCCCGCCATGTGCTCGAGCTGCCACTGCCGGGTCTCTGCGTACGAAGCGAACTTTGGGATGCCGGGAAGGCTCTTGCCTCTGTGAGCCATGGAGGCCAGGGCGTCGACATGCCCACTAGTATTCTTTGCCGTAGGCAAGAGGTCTGCTGTTGCGGATGGGGCCATGGTGAAAGCTGTGAGGAGCACACTATTCGGGGCCGTGGAGTAAAACGAGCGCACTGCACTGAATCTTGAACGGTAGCCCAGCGAAGATGTTGCTCAGGTAAAAGGGGACCGCTCACCTATGCAAATATGCCACCTTGTGCAAGAGGCATAGGTCCTGTTCGGAGCGCTCCGATAACCCCGTGCTATCTGCAGACACAAAGCAAGAGGATGTTGGTGAACTCGCGATAAGCCTATGCTGATCTCCCGCAGTGAATGCAGATCCACCAATACTCAATGTCTCCGCACTCATGGCGTATGGCAACTGTCGGCAAGACCGACAGCGCACAACAAGCACCTGGTGGCTCCCTCCTGTTGCGGAGAAACCGCATCAGAGCACCTATACAAAAGAGATGGACATCATAGAGCATTGCCCAGTCTCTTGGACAAGGTTCAGCTTATCTTCGGTCCATTACATCTTGACCACAGTCCGTCAGAAGCACGCCAAACCATGGATAGCAAAGTCCAGGAGCTTGTCACTCCACTGGCCTACCGCCTAACACAGCTTCGAGAGAACCAGAGCACACTGCCACTGCTGGTTGCTTTCGGCGTCGTGCTGCTTTCCTATGTGTTATACAATGTAAGACGACTTCCAATGGCAGCCAGTTCACGGGTGACAGGAGTCCTGACAAGGAATAGGTCGCCTTTGCCACTGATATCCCTCATATCAAGGGGCTGCCGGAGGTTCCAGGCGCGATTCCCGTCTTTGGCCATCTGTTGAAGCTCGGCGAGGACCACGCCACTACTTGCGAGAAATGGTGGCGCCAATACAACCAATCCGTCTTCCAGATCAAGCTTGGTAACACCCGGGCCGTAGTGGTCAACTCGTTCGAAGACTGCAAAAAGATGCTCCTGGGCCATCAAAACGCCGTCATCGACCGCCCCAAGCTGTACACCTTCCACGGCGTGATCAGCTCCACTCAGGGCTTCACCATCGGCTCCTCCCCTTGGGACGAGTCCTGCAAGAAGAAGCGCAAGGCCGCGGGCACCGCCCTGGGCCGGCCGGCGCTGCGCAACTACTTCCCCATGTTCGACCTCGAGAGCTACTGCATCGTGCGCGACCTGAAGCACGACAGCCGCGACGGCGAGCTCGAGGTCGACGTGCGGCCGTATATTCAGCGGTACGCGCTCAACACGACGCTGACGCTGTGCTACGGCATCCGCATGGACGCCGTCTACGACGAGCTCCTGCGCGAGATCCTGCACGTCGGCTCCGCCATCTCGCTGCTGCGCAGCGCGTCCGAGAACCTGCAGGACTACGTGCCCTTCCTGCGCTACCTTCCCAACAACGAGAAGAACGCGCGGTCCAAGGAGCTGCGGGCGCGCCGCGACGCCTACCTGGACCTGCTGCTCGACAAGGTCCGCGACATGATCAAGCGCGGCGTCGATAAGCCGTGCATCGCGGCCGCCATCCTCAAGGACGAGGAGACCAAGCTCACGGGTGTCGAGGTCTCGTCCATCTGCCTGTCGCTGGTTTCGGGGGGTTTCGAGACCATTCCCGGAACCCTCACGTCGTGCATCGGCTCTCTCTGCACGCCCGAGGGCCAGGTGTGGCAGGACCGAGCGTACGAAGATATCCTGCGCCACTACCCGGACGTGCGCGACGCCTGGACCGGCTGTTTTGTTGACGAGAAGATCCCGTACATCAACGCCATCGTCAAGGAAGCCGGCAGGTACTACACCGTGAGTGCCATGAGTCTGCCGAGGAAGACAGTCACCGAGGTCAACTGGAATGGGGCCATCATTCCGCCCAAGACGATGATCTTAATCAACGCCCAAGCTGGTAACCACGGTGAGTGATGCAACGCCCTTAACCCTGCCTCCTCAGGTGAACGATCAACGCTGAGATGATACCGCCGCCCACAGACGTCGACCACTTCGGTCCCGACGCGGGACGCTTCGACCCGGAGAGGTGGCTCAAGAGCATCGACCCCCCGGCCGAGGCCGAGATCAACGGCCTCGGACACCTCAGCTTTGGGACGGGTTCCCGCGCGTGCTCGGGCCAGTTCATAGCCTCCAGGCTGCTGTACTCGGCGCTGGTGCGGATACTGTCGTCGTACAAGATCGTGGCGAGCGAGACGCACCCGCCCAACACGGACTACGTCGACTACAACCAGTTCAAGACGGCGCTCGTGGCTATTCCGAGGGAGTTCAAGGTCCGGCTGATCCCGAGGGATCCCACCATGACGGCCATGTGCTTGGATGCTGCTGAGCAGAGAACGAAGGAGCACTATAAGGAGTTGTAAGAGGGCATCAGGACAGGTTGCCGGGGTTTGCAGTTGGAAGACGAAATCGACAAAGGGAATCATACCATGGAGGTCTTGCTCTGTCGTTATGCGCACCAACTCAGATAATCCAGCAAATTATAGATAAAAAAGTTGTTGAGCCAAGAAGAGACACAAATGGAAGTGGTGAATCTGGTACTACAACTTGGTGGCGCCTGGGCTCAAGTTTGGCTGTAGAATTTGTGATGATCGTGAAATTGGCATGGCCTGGCTAGCATCATGGTGCAAAACGTGAAGACACGGTCCCGGGTTAGGGTTATACCTGCGGGGCTTGCCTGACCTCCGCGCAGGCAACTTCCTTCCAACCGCCAATTACTGGAGCTCTGTAGTGGTATTACGAGCGGAACAGGACTTCCCAGCAAGGACCATAATGCTATACCTCTCCAGTCTCCATACAGGAGAAATCGACGTCTCTGATGTCACCTGTATAAGCGACGCGTCGGACAGTCCGACAGAGCACCATGTCTCCCTCTCCCGCAATGCCCGCCCCACAGAAGCACCAGTCGCAGGGCGACATGAAAACAAGAAGCCATGAAAGGCAAGCAGGCTCAGGCCGAGTGTCATTGATCCAGCTTCACATAATCACCATGTCCTCACTCGCCATAGATCAGCTCTTCAGCGTCAGGGGCTATGTCGCTGCCGTCACGGGAGGGAGCAGCGGTCTAGGCTTCATGATATGCAAGGTACACTCCCAAAGTAGACCGCACCGTCTGTGATAGATACCTTATGCCACCTTGGCACGTCGAAAAAACTTCTCTAATCCCAGTGCTCAGGGACTTGTGACCAACGGAGCAAAAGTCTACGTCATCGCCCTACCGACAGAGCCCATCGACGAGAAGGTCGCAGTACTCAACGAACTAGGCCAGTCAACCGGTGGAAGCGCACACGGGTACGTGTGCACAAATCCTATAGCCAACCCCCCCGCCTAACTACCAGCACAGACTCCCCTGCGACGTGACATCCAAAGACGCCATCTCCCGCCTCGCCGCAACCCTCGCGTCCCTCGAGACCCACCTCGACATCCTCGTCTCCAACGCCGGCATAAGGCGCGACCCCCCCTTGTCCTGCGACGTGCTGACCGCCCCCCTACCGGAGCTGCAGGCGTCCATGTGGTCGTCCCTGCCCCGTGACTGGGCCGACACCTTCGCCGTCAACACGACGGCGCACTACTTCCTCTCCGTCGCGCTGCTGCCTCTCCTCGCCGCCGCCGCTTCGGGCGGGGACGCCGGCCGGGGAGTCGTCGTCGTCACCAGCTCCTGCGCGAGCATGCACAACGCCACCAACGTCGACCTGACCAGCTACGCCGCGAGCAAGGCGGCCACGGACCACCTAGTCAGGCTGCTAGCTGCCAAGTTTAACAGGTTCTATGTGCGGGTTAACGGGATAAACCCTGGGTGTAAGTACATCGGCCTCTCCAGCGATTGTTCGAGGCCACCCCCGTCTCGCGTCTACTTTTAGGAGGCTTTTCGTCGGCAAGCTGACTCATCTGCTTTATATAGTTGTCCCTAGCAACATGAACCCCGTAGGAGAAGAAGGGAACATGTTCAGCTCGCTGTTCGACAAGGTGCCTGCCAAGAGAGCGGGCAACGAGCATGATATTGCCGGCGCCGTGCTATATCTGGCCAGCCGGGCGGGCGTGAGTTTCCTCTCCTTTTCCTGTGACTCCAAAAGCTCGATCTGTTGTCCTCTGTGCTACCACTAACATCTATAGGCCTATGTTGACGGAGTATCGCTTTGTGTGGATGGTGGACGGATCCTGCTTGCTAATGGTCAGGAGTGAGGTGCATACATTGTAATCACGATCGGCTCAATGACGCATGTGTTCTCATGTGTATACTCCAGAATCCTGCAGAAATCCCAAGAATCAGGAATTGATACATATCCTCAACCAGATGCCCTCAAGTCCTTATACCGCCTTGAAATCTCAGCAACCATGCCCCTAATCTTGTTAGCAGCCGGGAACTTGACCCCCAGCGTGTCGAACAGCGCGATCGCCAAATCCAAATCCTCCACCGCCCTCGTCTCCCTCAGCGTGGCGGCGAGGCTCTCGGGCCGCACCGTGGTGGCGTAGATGCGCGACAGCGTCGAGGTGAAGAGCGCCAGCAGGTTGAGCCAGTTGTAGGCGAGCCGTCGCTGGCTGTGCATCGCGTAGGCCTGGCGGATGGACATGGAGGCCGCCTCCTCGAGGATCTTCACGCGGTCCAGGTCCATGGTGGGCAGGAGCGGCGAGGGCCGGTAGAGCATGGCCACGTGGGTGTAGTAGTTGAAGTCGAACCAGCTCGTAGACAGGTGCGGCACCTGGTCGTTGACGTCGGGAAGCGGGAAGGGCATGTCGCGCCGCCAGTCTATGAGCTCCTTGTGCAGCGAGCGGACGACCGCCTCGCGCTGGGGCGTGTCCAGGTCCGAGGCCTGGCGGTTGGAGTAGACTTGCCGCGTGATCTTGCCGGCGATCTTGCGAAGGGCGAGGATGTGGAGCGGGATGGCCATGAGGCAGGGCTGGAGGGACCGCGGCGGGTTGATGCCGTTCGGCGTGATGTACTCGTCGTCCACGCCGGCAAAGGGCTTTGGTTGCCGTCAAATGGTCAGTAGCTGCTGCCTTTGGATGTCACGGGGATGCTTCGATTCGTCTTACCGAGATATCTATATCATCGTCGTGCAGAGCAAAGGGCCGGCCCAGTGCATTTGATACGACACTATCCCGTTTCAGCCCCGGATACAGTGACTTGTGGGCGGCCTGTAGTCGAGCGCAAACTTACCGATCCATCATGTAGATCGAGAAAAAGATGCGCTTGCGTCTCTGCTCGACGTCCACGGGCATCCCGACATATGTTGACGAGGTATGCAAGCCGATGCCCACTGCAAGACGAGCGGCCATGCCGACCAGAAACCAGGTATCTGCAACTGCATATTAGAATGTGTTGGACAGAAAGTCGACATGCTACTGACTTGGGCCTAGCTGGTTGAAGAACGAGTATGAGACTTGTAGCATGATGGCCTCCAGTGCAGCCTGTGGTGCACACAGATTAGTAACTCAACTGCCAGGAGGAGTTGTGTGGCTCCGAGACTACGCACCATGTCGCCAGAGGCCACGGCTTGCTCGAGATATTGCAGCGCCTTGTTGTAGTACATCCTAGATTCAGACTCTTCCGATAACGAGACGGAAGAGTATGCCGTGGACCCAATGGCGAGCACCATCCAGATCCTGAACAACGTCGAGGGGGAGTGTGCCGCCAGATCATGCGGATTATCGCGCAGGCGCTGCAGGCTCTGCACTAGCTCGCCCCTGTTCAAGATGGGATACAATGTGTGGGAGTGAGCAAAGTAGAAGTCCACGAGGCGGCTGACGTGCGACTGGTCGCTCGGCAGGTTCAAGGACAACACGGCATCATTCGGCTCCGCGATGTCGGCGAGGACAACATCGCCGAACAGGAGAGGTTGGGTCGAGATGGAGTCGTTCAGACGGTCGAACAGCGAAGGATCCAAGAGATCCGAAGGGGAGTTGAAGTCAAACAGCCCGTCGCCGGCGTAGTTGTCGCCCTGGTCGCTGATAAAGACGAAATCGGCCTTGTCCGGCGTCAGGCGGCGGAGGACGAACTGGGTGAGTCTAGCAAAGGAGATGCCGGAGGAGGAGCCCAGGTGTCGCTCTGCGGTCGCTTCGAGCGAGAGCGTCTTCAGCTCGTCGACGAAGTAGGGAGGGCGAGGCTGAGGCGGTGGTTCCTGGAAAAGGGGTTGCATCTGCCGTGGCTCCTGTGGTTGCGGGTGCTCGACCGAGGTATCGGGCCTGCTTGGCCCAGGCATGGGCTCGCCAGGCGTGCTGGAGTCACGATCCATCACCACTTCAGGGTTACTCAGGCTGGAATGTGCGTAGCCATGCTGAGCGACGTCGCCGAACGGCAAGGATCCGTCTCGTTGTGGAAGGTCATGGTCTCCTTGGCCTGCAAGCGAAGCCAACATGTGCGACTCCAAGGCGGCCGAGGCGGTCCCCGGTCTCTTCTCCAGTTCTTGCAACTTTCTCTCCAGATTGCGGACATAGCTACAACCCGCCTACATGTAAGTCACTTGGCTCAGGGTATCGCATTCTGTTCTAGCAAACAACTTACGCTACAGGATAGGAGGCAGTCTGGGAGTCATCGTCGATGAAGCTGCACCTCACGTGGGCGGCGCGGCAGTTCCTGCACGACGGCAGCACCCTGTCGCAGCGCTTCTTCCTTTTGTGGCACCGATGGCATGACGCTCTCGCTTCCGCCGCGGCTGTATGATGCGACGACATCTCATCATGTACACATGGCGACGGTGACTGGGGTTGTCGGACGGGAGTTGCATTGGTCGCTTATCATTCCTCCTGATCCTCATACTATTTACATTCCCCTTATTTCCGGCGGGGTGATGGTATCACCGGGGATAGATAACGGTAATGGCCGGACCCTGACAAACTTGATTAGGTACAGCGGAGCCACCACCGAAGTTGTCCTCCACAACGCCTCTGGTCTAAGTCTCCCTTGTTCTAAGTCTAGGTCTAGACTAGAACTCGACCACAGCCACGGCCTTCACCTCGACAATCATGCGCGGGTCCGGGAGCTCCCTCACCCCTATCGTCGCCCGCGCGGGCGCGCTGGCCCGGTCGGGGAAGACCTTGTTCCACTCCTCGTTCATGCCGGCGTATTGCGACTCCATGTCGAGGATGTAGACGACGGCGTCGATGACGTTGCGGATGCCGCCCCTGCCGCCCGACGCGCCGTTGATGATGGCGTCGACGTTGGCGAGCACCGCCGCCGTCTGCTTACGGATGTCGAGGGTGCGCGTGCCGTCCGGGTTCTCGGTCACGCCCTCCCAGGTGCCGTCTGGCCGGACGCACGCCGTGCCCGACACGTAGATGGTCTTGTGCGTGGAAGGGGGCGGCGCGATTCGCGCCTGGGGGAACCGCGTCGGGCCCTCGGGCAGGTCGGGGTTGCTGAGGTATGCTTGGCCGTTGGGAGACATGGTCGTGATAGGGACAGATTTGACGAGGTAGGCCCTTGTTTGAAGATTACAGTAAGGTACGCACGCTCATCCTATCTGTCGTGTCGATTCTGAACACTTAAATACTCGTATCTCGCGGCAGAGCATTCTATGTGGTCGCTGATGCCGCCTGACCCTGGAATCTTGCAAGAATTACCCGTCATTGCTATCTGCCATAAGGGAGGGACCGTCCCGATTCCACTCGCACGCTTGTCGGAGTTTCCGACACATGGTGTTGAGGGTTTAAGCTAACTCCCCCCACTTGCTGCCACTCATTGACCCTAGATGTCGACGTCACTCCAACAGATAGTCCCGGATGTAACACTGAAAGCTAGAGCGCGGGACGAAACTTCACAGCATGTCTCGTTCTCGAGGTAGACCGAACAGCTGCGTCAAAACGCCGTAGCAGTCAGTACTCACAGCCAATGCACAGACATGGCGGCTCCAACCACCCAATTCTATGAGCTTCGTGACTTCACCTTCCACGATGGAACCACTCTATCTTCCGCCCGCCTAGCCTATGTCGACATAAACCCGACAGTCCCAAAGACAGCCCTAGTCATAACCTGTTTCCGCGGCCGCCTCACCTCCACCCTGACCTTCGCCGACGGCGCCCTCCGCGACCACAGGGTCATTGTCGCGGCCCTCTTCGGAAACGGCGAGTCCTCAAGCCCATCCAACACCCAGGGGTTTCCCAGTACCATCGACTACCGTGACTGCGTCCGCGCGCAGCACAGCCTCTTAACTTCCCACCTCGACATCCCCTCCCCGCTCGACGTCGTCGTCGGCTTCTCCATGGGCGGGCAGTGCGCCTACTACTGGACCCTGATGTACCCGGACCTCGTCCGCAGCGCGGTGATGATCTGCTCCTCGGCCCGCACGAGCCGGCACAACTACCAGTTCCTCGAGGGCCCCAAGGCCGCGCTGCAGAACGCCGTCGACTACGTGGACAGGGATCGCGGCCTACCCGAGAGCGGCGGGGTCTCCCGCGGCCTCCGCGCCTTCGGCAAGGCCTACTCCGCCTGGCTGACGAGCGCCGAGTGGTTCGACCAGCGGGCGTACACAACGCTCGGGTACCGGACCCTGAGCGACTGGGACGCGGCGACGACGGGGGCCGGCTACGTCGGGTGGGACGCGGATGACCTGCTAGCCAAGCTGCACATGTGGCAGGCCGGCGATGTCAGTACCCTGGTTGATGGCCCTGGTGAACTGGGTGAGGATGAGTTGTTCGAGAGGGCGCTGTCGCAGATCAAGGCGCGGGTGCTGCTGATGCCGTGCCGGACGGACCAGTATTTCCGCCCCGAGGCCAGCGAGAGGGAGGCCCGCTGGATTCCGGGCGCGACGCTGAAGGTCATACCATCTATCTGGGGGCATATAGCCGGGAGTGGTGCCAATAAGGTCGATACGGAGTGGATAGACCGGGCCATCGCTGAGTTTCTGGCGGGTTAGATGTAGTATTTAGTCAATTTGAGCATCACACCAAGCAAAGACATCACTGCTACCTTGCGTCGATGCGAAGCGGATGACCGATTGATCTCTTCGCATGTTCTCTAACAAACATCCTTTGAAAAAAGGAGCTACTCGGCTGCATTGTTGGATTCCAGCTCTCGTCCCGACTCAAACAAAGCAGCCGCCTTGATCACATCCTCGTCTTTCCACCGCTTTCCAATCACTTGCATGCCGATAGGAAGAAGGACATCCGGCCGCTCGGGCGGGCTGGAAACCCCACAGGGCACGTTCAAGGCAGGATGTCCGGTTACATTGAACGGGCAGGTGTTGCTCGTCAAGCCGATGGCTGGGGCAAGCCTTTCCATGATCGAGCTGGCCCGAGTAGATGACTTCGGGTGCGGCATAGCCACCGTCGGTGCGCACGGCGTGACGAGGACGTCTACTTCCTCGAGAGCCTGATCATATGCTGCGCGCAGCTCAAAAACCTTGCGGTGGGCTTTTGCCTCAAGTCCCGCGGGTAGGAAGCGTTGAGCGAAGCGTTCGCTCAGTATTATGTTGATGAGCGCGGGGTTGGTAGAGTTGAGAACGTCGTATGTCTCCTGGGACAAGGGCCATCTCGACTGCAGGTGAGGAGGTAAGTAGGAGAGATGGCCAGACGGTCTCCCCTGGCAGAGCCAGTTGGACATGGAGGGCCTCGTCGCCGCGGTCCATATTACTGGGCCTTCGCGGTGCATGGGAATCGAGATATCCACGACGGTGGCCCCGGCCGTCTCGAAGAACCGCTTTGCCGCGCCGCGGACAGTGTCACGAACCTCGGGGTCAACGCCCGGGATCATGAACGACTCCGTGAGAAGCCCAATTCTCCAGCCTTTGCCTACCTCTCTTGGTCCCGCTAGAATCTGCTGTCGAAAGTCTAGTAGGAGCTGAGGATACGGCTTCACCTGTCCCGCAAGAGGCGACTCCGGCGTCATGCGGGGATCTAGGCCATCATAACCTGCCATGACTTGGAGCAGCGCGGCGATATCCTCGAGTGTGGACGCGATGGGGCCGAGGTGGTCGATCATGGGCGACATTGACGCCGCACCGGTGTAAGGGTTCAAGCCGAAGGTCGGCTTGAGCCCGTAGAGACCGTTGTACGAGGCCGGAATCCGTACTGAGCCCGCCTGGTCACTCCCAATCGCCAGCTCAACTGTCTCCCCTAACGGAAGGTGGCCTTCCTCCTTCTGCTCGGAAGACAACAGCGAGTGTGCGGCGACAAGGGCGCAGCTCCCACTGCTACTCCCACCTGCGGTGTAGCCGTAAAGTCTGGGATTGTGCACCGGCCCCGTCGCCGATGTGAAGGACAGCGGGGAGGCACAGAAGCACTCGCAGGTGGACGTGCCCTTGATCACGGCACCTGCGGCAAGGAGCCGAGCTACTACGACGGCGTCGATTTGCGAGACGGGAAATACGCCGTCCTCGGAAACAAGCGACGCAGGCGCCCCGAGTGTCGTGGGAAGGCCTGCTACACATATGTTGTCTTTGATCGCCACCGTGCGACCTTTGAGAATATCACTAGTGGGTCTCGCCGCGCTGAGGTCACACCGGTGAGACCAGGCGTTGAGCGGGTTATCCTCCGGACTCGGCTTCCAATACCAGCGAGCCGTGGACACGGCCTGTGGCTTCAAGCCCTGATGGAAGTAGTCGGGCCCATCTTCGACCTGCTTCATGACGGCCTCGAAGGACCAGAGGAGACGCAGATAGTCTTCGGCATCCTTCCCGTCCGGCAGCTCGACGTTGAGATGTGCTGCAAGGTCTCTCAGGTCCCCGGCCGTGAAGCCTGAGCTATGATCCGACGTTTGTTAGTAATTATACCAGCGATATGTTGCATTTTCTCACCTCGAGCCATCTGACAGTGATATGATAGACATTCTCACTACCTGCATCCCTTCATCCTGTGATTGACGGTAAGTCGAAGAGTTCGGATACCCCTACCGGCGTCACGAGCATCACGGGAGTCAAGACGCTATACCACATGTGCTGCTGTGGTGCACCACCTAGCGTCATCGTCAAGCACGCCTACTAAGATCGATGCAGGTCACCCTGTGAATCAAAACACCCAATTTCTTCCATGGCTTCCGTCTGTGTCGGATTGTCCGACGTCTCCGGATTCAGTGGACGTTTCCTTATCGATATAGCGGGGCTGGGGACCTGTCGATCCTTGTAGGCGCTATCGGAACCCACCGACTCCCCGAATGACAGCGCTAAAGATAAGGTGAGCGGCTTGTTTTCCGCCGGTGCCACCGTCGAGTCTCTGTCGGGATCCCCGCCGCCAACATCTAGACTATCTAGACTAGCCAGAGTATCTAGACTATCCAGACTAGACGAAAACCGGCTATGTGTAGCTATGCTCTTTAGATCAAGTGTTGGTGTGGGCTCCGTCAGTCTGGAGCACCTACATGTCTATCAGACGCCGACCTCGATATCCATGACGCGGCGCTATGCAAGCCAGCAATTGTAGGGTCTTGGTCCACGACTCGTCTCCCTGCATCTGTCTGGAGATTCTCCCAGGGATTTCTAGCGGAATACGTCCTTGAGGATGGCCTCATTATCCGTCATCGCGGTTGTGTTGGCGGTGAGCGTCCTGCTCGTCAAGTATCTACTCCTCAATCCGCTCTTTCTGAGCCCGCTAAGACGTATCCCCGGTCCCAAGACCTTCGCGCTGACGAAATGGCGACTGGCATACGAAGACTGGAAAGGCACGAGCACCCAGACCATACAAGAGCTGCACCAGAGATACGGCGCCGTTGTCCGCATCGGGCCGGACCATGTCTCCTTCAGCAGTCTGGGTGCGCTGCGGACGATCTACGGGCCCGGCAGCAAGTACGGGAGGACGGGCTTCTACCGCATGTTCGACGTCTACGGCCGCCAGAACCTGTTCACCTTCCACGGGGCCGCGGAACACGGGCGGCGGAAGAAGCTCATCTCCCACGCCTACTCCAAGTCCGTCGTGCTCAAGCAGCCCTCTGCGGGCATGGTTGAGGAAAAGGTCCGCAAGTATATGACCCTCATCGAGGCGGAGCCGGACTACGTGAGCGAGATCTTTCGCACCTTGCACTACTACTCGCTCGACAACATCACCGAGTTCCTGTACGGCAAATACGGGTCCACGTCTGCTCTGGAAGGCTCGCAGCCGCACCGGGCTTTGATTGGCGATATCTTGGATCCGACCCGACGCAGGCTCTCATGGTTCACGGTCCATTTGACAGCCCTGACGCGGTGGCTTTACTCACGCACAGGGAAAATGGAAATGGTGGTCAAGCCGTTTCTGCCGATGCAGAAACCTGCCACGTATACCGGCATTAGAGAGTTTGCTCTGCAGGCGTACATGCGCTTCCGGGCGGAGATGGATAGCTCCAAAGGCGAGAGAGTCAAGCCCCTTGAGGAGGCCGAGGGCTCGTCAATTCTCGAGCGTCTGTGGCCGTACCACAAGATCAACAGTCAAGGCGGGCTGGATGATATGGAAATAGCCTCGGAGTGCGCGGACCACTTCCTCGCCGGAATCGACACCACAAGCGACACGCTCATGTTCCTGATCTGGTCGCTGTCCCAGCCCGCAAACCGGGGGTTTCAGGAGAAACTGAGGCGGGAAGTCCTCGCGCTGTCCGACGAGTCGCTTAACAGCCACGGCTATCCGACCGCCGATTCTAGCGACAAGTGCAGCTACCTCAACGCCGTCATCAAGGAGACACTGAGGCTCTATGCTCCCTTGCCTAGCTTTGAGCCCAGGTCGAGCGGTGTCGACACCGTGATTGAGGGATACAATATCCCGGCTGGCACCATCGTCGGCATGGCTCCCTACACCCTCCATCGCAACGTCGAAGTCTTCAAGGATCCACTCACCTTTGACCCTGATCGCTGGCTGGGGCCCCAGGCAGCGGAGATGAACCGCTGGTTCTGGGCGTTTTCGAGCGGTGGGAGGATGTGTATCGGTTTGCAGTCCGTCTTCCTTCGCCTGTTTTCCTACCGGGCTTACACTTGTTTGCTGACTTTGCCCCCAACAGCTTGGCGATGGCCGAGATGACAACGCTCGCGGCAACGATATACCGGGAGTACAGCACCGCGCTCGCGCCGGGATTTGAGCATGCCACGCCCGGCATCACCGCTCGGTTCGAACTTTTTTACGATGAGCGATTTCCCAAGATAATGGTATGTTTTACTCCGTTTTTGTCTCCTTGTCTAAGCCGGCTGACACTCGTCTAGGAGCATACTTGTCTCATCAAGTTTCAGAGGCTGAAGGAGCGTGGCTAGGTGTTGACTTCCACGGAGCGACCCATAGGCAGACTTGATCCCGGGAATCTGTGATTGTTAAGAGATGGTAATGGCACGAGACAGACGCGCCTTAGACGAAGTCACAATTGTTCACGTCCCTTGCGTGTTCCACACTGATGTGCAGATGGACGACGTCTGGTACACAAATGCCACGTATTTGTGACTGGAGTTCGCGACATGAACACGTACACAGAGGAGTCGAGACCGGGGCACCTATCGAAATCTTTACTCCATGAATCGGTTGGGGTGGTATAGGACTGATCATGGGGCGACGGGGGCGCAGTTCGCGGAGGATGAGCGGGTTGCTATGGGGGAGGGCTGGGGATCCGGGGACGTTGGCTATGATTGCGGAACTGGAGGCGAGGTGGAGGGAGGTCGAGTAGGGGATGAACGATGTTGGGATCAAATAACTTCGTGAACTATGGCTGTTATTGTTACCGCCGTCCTTTTGGGTCAATCTCGTGTTTTGCTTGATGGTACTTAAGAGTTGTCGTTGTGCATTTACCCCTGTTTTCCTTCGGCTTTCGCGCTAGGCAAAGGGACTGCACGAAATTCCTCGCCCTCATACCATACCACATGCCATCAGTTGCGATATCAAGGAATTGCTGCTTGGATTTGAATTTGTGAGAGGCCGAGCCATCCATGTACCTGAAGTTGAGTCATGCCTTCGCCGAGCACTAAGCTGTTTTATTCGAACCCAATACTGACCTCCCCTGATTTGGTAACTCATTGCATACCACCTCGGTTGGCAGGCTATTGTCAACCTACGGCCTCCCCAGCCAAACCATCAAATCGTCCTGGCCCCCTCCGGCCTGGACAACCACCTCTGCACTGCCTTGCCTACCACCCGGGGGAAACGGCAACTGCTTCGTCGGTTCGCGCTGGTATCTGCCACCCCGTCCGTTCTCCTTCGGTACCATTTCTATCCCCCAATCCATGGCTAGCATATCTTCAACCTCTAATATCCACGTCCCGCGCCAGTTGCTGTCCTCGTAGAGGGTCTGGTGAAACCGCCAGGGAAACTCGGCCGCGCCATTGAATCGCCAACTTCCTCTAGACGGGTACTCCTTGGACGGGGACGGGGATGAAGTATGGGCTTCTTTGGTAGACTAACGGTAGGGTTAGTATCTTTGGTCACAACACTCGCCATGAGAGAGAGCTTACTGTGTCTTCTTGGGTTTCAGGCAGCTCGTCTTCTTTTTGGTCGGTCGTTATGTTTTCGGCCTGTTCCAGCCTCGTCATGGTCTTGCGGATTGCACGGCCAACTTTGTAATCTTGCCATGCCTGACGGTCAACGGAGAAATGTTTCTTCAGAGTCTTGGCGAATTTGGACTTTGTATTCCTTTTCTCGCTGCCTTCAGCCATGCGTATTGAAGGTTTGGGAGACATACAGCCCTTGGACGAATGCAACGACGAGGAAACTATGCAACTCCTTTTCTACCCGGACCGTCTCTTGGTTGCCCTTCTTCTCGAAGCAGGCTCGAGTTTCATTATGCTGAGGCTCGGCCCCCGAAGGCTTGTTGGCCGGTGTTGGTGCCATGGATGACGACATGACAAGGATACTCCAAGCTGGAGAGGACTATCCGTATGTTACAATCTCGCCCAAGGCAAGCGGTTGCCCGGTATCCTGTCTAAAGAGTAACGCGGACACTTGAGTGGCTGTAAAACTGCGGTTAGTTCTGGGGGACTGCATCCTGGGCAGTACAATGGCTCTTACACACGTTGATATTTTGGAAGACGGGTAATGGTTTGGCAGCATCCGTGGAAGCACTCAAGAACAGGCAGTCATTGCTTTTCTAGCTTTCCCCAAAGCTCTACCCTTGCCACTGACAGGTGGTCATACCGGTGGTTCAGGTTACTGCACGGTTTTAGGCTTCAGCATTGGCATTCGAAAGCTTATTGTGACTCCCGGTGAGAGACGCCGTCGTTACATCTTAAAGTTCGGCAGTGCATGGCGCGTTTCAAGGTTGTTTAACGTGACCATGATGGCTGTAAGTCCTGCTGCCGCTGCCCAAGCCCAGCACTCCGCGGAATCTGGGTTGTGGCCGGCCATCAGTTTGACAAGGGAAGAAGTGGTACATGTAACATCGCATCATCAGCTGGAACACCCCTTGAGCGAGGATGGTATCAGAGCATTGTCGCAAGAATGGGAAATCAATGCCGAAGAACAACTATGCTTCCGTTATGCTGTGTAGACGGCCATGACTGGTGCTCCCAAAAGGGTATCTCTTCACTCAATGACGAAGCCCTTCTGAGCAACAACATCCGCCTTTCCCCTCGTCACTCCGGCATCCCCTTCTTTGGAAGCATTAGACCTACCGTTATTATCAACATCCAACTCCTCCTCTCCTGTAGGGCCGCTAATCTTAACACCCTTGAAAGAATCTTCATCGTCATCGGCCTCCCCGACCTCAACTTCAGCATCACTCCCCGCGCTCTTGATACTGCTCGCCTTGCTGACATCCGCACTATCGGGATCCTCAGCCCGCAACCCCAGTCCCTTCCCAGCATCGGGATCCCCCTCCCCTTCGCCCTTCCAGTCCGCAGGCCTCATCTGCGGCACCGGGCTGTCGATACCTGGCTCATCAATGACAATCGCCGGGCCGAGATCAGGCAGCTCCTTCCCGGCCTTCTTCTCACCCTCACCCTCCGCCTTCGCCGCCCGCCATACAACAGCGATGCGATCGCATGCTCTGGTCCCCTTGCGACTGCTTCCCTTGATGCCGTCCATCTTCTCCCAGGGAATCTCGAACACACCACTGTCGTCCGGTCTGCCCTCTTGCTCGGGTCCGTTGCCCTCGAAGTAGGTATTGAACCAGACGTGCGCTACGGCCGTGACCATGGTCATCATGCCCATGCTGGCTGGGGGCCGGTTCCGTCTCTCGACCGAGATGTTGATGTCGGAGTTCGGGATGCGGATCGGTTTCTTGGGTTTGAAGATGACTGCCTGGCCGCCCGGCTCGGACGAGTCCGCGAGTGTCGGCGAGGAGGCGTCTGCATTCGACAGCTCCGTCTGGGACTTGACCTTGGGGTTGATCAGACTGGAAGACGACGACGACGACTGCACAGCCGGCGGATCGGTCGACGTGCGAGCCGTCGAGTCGGCAGCCATGGCAATAGTCTTGCTCTTCTGCGGCGGCGGCTTCTTCTCCCCGGGACCCGCACTCCCACTCGACAAACTCGACTTCGAACTGCTCCTCGATATCCTCTCCATAAGCTTGCTCGTCCTCGAGTGCCTCAACACCTTACTCTTACTCCTCTGCACCCCGGCCTTGCCCCCCTCCCCGGGACTCTCCTCCCCTCCATCGTCACCCGCCACCTCATCCCTCGAACCATACATATCAGCCACCAAATCCACCACCCCGCCGCCCCCCGGCGGCTCCCCCTCGACCACGATCCTCTCCTCCCTCGTGAACGTATGAAACACCCTGATCTTCTTCCCCTCGTCCACAAACCCCTCCACACTGACCTTCACCCCGCCCCTCAGCCCCCAGACATGCACCTCGACCACCTCCACCGCCCGGTCGACGTACTTCTTCTGTCCCCTCGTCCACCGGTCCACGTACCCGATCCACCTCAGCTGGCTGGGTATGCTCACCCCCTTGCCAAACCCGGGCCTCATCCTCCTCTCCGTGAACCGGTCCAGCGCGTCGCCCACGCTCCACCCGCACTCGCTTATCAGGAAGCTGCACGCCATGCTCCCGCTCCGCCCCTTGCCCGCCTTGCAGTGCACCACGATGACCCTCTTCCCCTTCTTCCCTTTCTTCGTCTGTTTCTTCTTCCCGCCTTCCCCATCCTCCACCTCCACTTCCCCTCTCCCCTCTTCCTTATCTTCCTCCTCCTCTTCCTCGCTCAACCAATTCCGCATACTAGCCATGATCATCGGCACCAGCGCGAAGGGGGGCGGGTGGTGGTCGGGCCAGGGGTAGTGCCGTATCCGGTGGTAGACGGCCTCGTCCGGGTACCCGGTACCCTCGGCCCGGAACTCCCATATCGCCCAGCCGTCGCCGTGCCGGCCGTCGAGGAAGGACACCAGCCGGTCGAGGGGGTTGCGGTAGGCGCGCTGGGGGTAGGTTTGCGAGGGGCCGGAGCTGGAGTTTGAGTAGGGTTAGCAAGGGGTGGTATAATGAACATGGGAGGGGAGGGGGGAG
>JANBVN010000063.1:93021-159429 GCA_030052785.1 Coniochaeta hoffmannii | reverse complement strand
GTCCTTTGTTTTAAGTAGCTCTACTTCTAGATATCTCGTTTTTCTATCTAGAAAAGTAATAAAATACTTATAGTAGTTGTAAGTAAGCGGATTTATAGGCATATACAAATCGCTATTTATTTTATCTAAGTATTCATACTTTGTAGTATTACTACTGTTTTTATTTATAGTATTAGTTAAATTCGTCTTAAGGCAAATTTCGCATTTTTCGCACTTTTTCAAGTCTAAGTCTTATATATTTTCTATATTACTACCTTTAGTAGTATTATATAAAGCTTTTAACGCCTTACTACTTATATGACCTAGTGTTTCGTGCTAAAGTATACTAGTATTCTTATTACTAGAACTACTATTAGTTGCAAATACTGTAACTTTATTCATTACTCTTATAGGTAGGAAGTATAAGTTTCCTATTTTTTCACCTTGAGTAATTTTATTATCCTTATTTTGAAGAATAACGTTATTTTTATTGAAAATTGCTACTATATCGTTTAGTTCGCCTTAACTTATTAGGTTTATACCTAGTTTAGGTATATATAAGCAATTTCGTAGTAGTAGCCTTTTATTTGTATCTAGGAACTCGATATATATATTTCTAATACTATTTATTAAGATACTCTTTATATTACCCCAACTAACTTTTCTACTATATTCTTTAAATGTATAAAATAACCGCTTATCGCTTATTATATACGATTCTACCGTAGTATCTATTATAAAGGTAGCTTTGTACTTATTATTATTTGAATAAATACTAAATACCTTTACATTTTATAAATCTATTTGTAGATTTTCTATACTTTTCGTCCTTAGATCTAACGTATCGTTAGTTATTTTATCGGTATTAGGGGTATTTGTATTTTTAAGAGTTATATATACCTGAGTAGGCGACTTTTCTTCAATATAGTCTCCGAATAAGTCAAAGCTATATTTGGAAGGCTATTCGATATTCATTTGATCGAAATCGATTAGGTCTTCACTACTTACTACTATTCGTAGTAGTGTTTTCACTACTACTATTCGTAGTAGTATTTTCACTAGTAGTACTACTATTCTTTTCAATAGTAGTATTCTTACTAGGAATACTAGTAGTTCTACTAGTAGTATTCTTAGTATTATCGTTAATAATATTAAGAATACGTGCCTCGCGTTTTTCAAAGGCTTCAGACCTACGAGTAGGATCTCTTTTCGAGTCCCAGCCCTTAGGCGCCTTTTCTGGAAACAGATAAAAGCACTTATTTATAAAGTGAGTAGCCACTTTACAATGGTTATAATAAGCGCCTTTTTCCTTTTTCTACGCGTTCTTAGCCTTTATTTTACTAGTATAAGGTTTAGTAACCTTATTTTTACTAGTATACGTAGGCTTCTTAACAACTATTATTTGATTGTTTTCTATACTATCTATTCTCCTAGACTCGTTAAGTAACGTAGCCGTTATAGTAGATAGATTATACGCGTTTTTATTAACGCGTAAAGCCTGCGTAATATTCGTAACAAAGCTATCGTATTAGCTAGTTAAGCTATTTAAAATCCAGTTTAGGATAAATTCCTCTGGTAATTTCAAATTAACCTCAACCATTGCGTTTACTAGGCTTTTAACCTTCGTAATATAGTACTCCATATGTTCGTACTTTTCGAGGTTTAATTGCAAGAATTGCTTGCAAATTATATAGTTAGTTGTAAAACCATCAGGCTTATATACGTTTTTTAACGTAGTATATGCCTTTTTAGCCGTAGTGCAGAACTCTATATACTTAATAGGCTTCGATTCGCAGAGCTTTAAATTAAGCAAAGAGCCTGTTCGTTTTCTTCGGCTATAGGAATCCTAGTAGTATTACTACTATTAATAGTATTACTACTAGTACTACTACTATCAATAGTAGTATTTTCTTCCTGTATTTCGATAGGCTCGTTAAACAAGCAGTGGCTTAGTTTCCGTAGCCTTAGAAATACTTAGATATAGATATTCCAAGTAGTATAGTTTTCCGAGCCCGTTAAGCGTAGAATAGAAATCTTCTCCATATTATAAGTAGGGTTAGGGTTTTATTAAAAGGTAAAAGTATAATAAGATAGTAGGTAGGGAACCAAGTATATTAGTATGGAAGATATATAAGAGGGTGATTGGCTAATTTAATACAGTTATTAATAAGTCGGATATTATTAAAAGTTACAATCCAGGCTTATAACCTCAAAAGGTTAGAAATAGCGCATAAGTATTTTAGAAAGCTTAATAGGTGAAAATAAAGTAGGTAATAGGTAGTTAGCCGTAATAGTAGTATATTTTGTGTATTCTTATATGTCTATCTATTTCCTTTGTTAAGTAGGAAAGGCTTTTATTTATAGTTGATAGAGTGGTAAAAGGTAGGCTTTCGTAGAACCTCTTCGAATCGTATCGAATATTAATTTGTAATATTCTATACGTAATATTTGCCACGTAGTACGTAATATTAGCTAAGTTTTAGCTAATTAGAATTTAATAGAATTCGGTAGAATTACTGATTTGTAATATTTGCCACTTCTTAAAAATTCTATTTGCCACTTGCTAGAATTCTATTCGCCACTTTATTTGTAATCCAAGTAGTTCGAATATTAGTAATTAGGATTAATTATTATCCTATACGTACTATTATCCTTTCCTAGTATTCTTCTAATACTAGTTTTAAGTTTCATATACTAGTAGTATCTTTATAAAAACAAATTGATTATAGCGCCTAATCAATTAAAAATATCTAATGAATCTAGGAACTCGAATAATAATCTAAAATATAATAGTTAATAGGTATTATCTATCTACCGGTAATTAGATACGTATTTTGGTACCTTTCTCGGAGACGTAAAGCTATTATAATAAGCTATTAACGATATTATTACTCTAGCGGTACGAAATATATACTAGACGAAATTATAAGAAAGTTAGAAGTTTTTAATTTTGAGCTAAGTTTTCTAAAGAATATACAAATATATTCTTAAACTCGACGAAGATCTAATAGTTATATATAATACCAAAATCATTCTATTTAAGTAGATTAGCTAGGCGATTTAGCCGACTTTATTATAGAACAACTAAAAGTATATCGATTTTATAAATTAATACCGTATAAAAACTTTAATAAAGTTACGTATAAATTACTAAGTCAACAAGACGAATAAAGATATCGATAAGATTAAACATATAAACGTTTCGAGAAAATAGTACCTAATCGACATATAAAATACTAGCGAAATTTTCGCCTAGTTTAATCAAATATACTCGAAGGTAATAACGCTAAAGGATATACTAAATAACAAGCTAAACTACGACTAGTAAAATCTCGATAAGCTAAAGAACCTTAACGAATCTATATCCTAATATAAATTTACTAAGCTCGAAAAGTTCGTTATATAGCTTCGTATAAGGATCGCCGCCGTAAAAGATACTAATTACAATTTGCTTACTAAAAAACAAACATTTAAGGCTAACGAGAAAACGTTACGTAAACGTATCGATAAGCTCGATCCCGAATATTAAAAAAGGAAGATAGAGAAGCAAAAGAAGCTATAAGAGTTGGAAAGGTAGTTGAAGCTCCTCTAACAAGATAGCGACAAGTTATAACGACTAATAAGGCGATAGATTCAGGTAATTAAGATAAGCGAATGCTACGTTAACCTTACAATAATCTTACTATGCTACTTATTATACTCGATTATTACGTCGATAGGACGGTATCTATAGCGGTATCTTATCGATAAGAGTGGATCTTCTATCTTATCGATAGCGGACCTCTAAAAATATATAGATAGATCATAAAGGGTTACGCCTCCATAACGGAGGAATAACAAGAATTAAATCACAATAGAATCGAGTCTCTTTGGGACCCACTTGTGTCTTCACGCAACAGATACCTAAGAGCCTATCAAAAGCTTATAAGTAACTCCAGGGACGACGACTGTAAGAGGTGTTTTAGTAATAAGTAGACTACTACACACCTAATGCTTAAATGTACAGCTTATACGCGAGAGAGGAGGGAGGCGTGAAAGGCCTTAAAAGGGCAGCTACCTAGCCTATAGCTATTATTTTATACAAAACTAGGAAGAGAGGCTCTCAGAGCCTTTCTACTAATGATGGAGGTACAGTAAGGTTTTTTTAACTACCCACCTGTATAGGTTAGGTTCAAGGTTAGTAGGATTGTGGTACTATTCAGGCGAAAAAGACAACTGAAAAGGTAAAAAAACCAACAACGGCGGTGGAATATACGTTTACCTCGAGCTCGATTTCCTATTCTACTACTTTACTTTTTATACTTTTCTCCATTGATACGGGAAGAGGCTTTTACTACACTTGGTTCCTTGATTTTCAAGTAAAAGTGTATATAGTGTCATAATCCGTAGGATTTCATACACTTATTGATAAAAAATAAATAAAAAAAGAGACGGCACGAACTTGACCTCGCTTGCTAAGCACCACGGCCTACTCTTCCCTCGACTCGAAGGGCACTCTACGAAACTGCCGCTGGACTGGGAACATAGACGACAGGCAGCCGGCGCAGTGAAGAGAATGGAGAACCGGTGACAGATATAGCGACACCCGGCACACGGCGTTCAACGAGACGCAGACTTGAAGGACGCTTGGATCATCATTTCCGTCGATTGCGACAGTCGACCTCAACCGGGCTTCCTGAACCTCGAGACATTCCATGGCCGTCCATGATGGTTACCAACCCAGGCTGCTAGGCTCAAATATGCAATGGAGAGTCGTCGGAGGCACTGACTGCAAGATGACTCCCCGTTCGCGCGGCTTGTAGAAGGCCAACATGGAGAGAGGATGGCGGATTGAAACGAGTTGCCCGGCACGCTCCAAGACAAGGTCCTGATACAGCCGGAGACGCAGAGATCCCGGACAACACCGCTGCCTTCCGGGCCGCTCAATCGAACCGCCACCACATGTGCATGTGTTCTGGCTCAACAACAATGGAACTCGGTGCCTACCTACCCGGCGAGCACCGCCGCGCTGCTGCATCGCTAGGTCCAATACCAAGCCAATGGCTTCCCAACCAAGGGTTAGGCGGGCTAATGCACTCCGCGATAGTCCATGCCATCCCAAGACCGTCCATGGCACTCCATGACCTACCATGGTAATGCACTCCCTAATACACTATGAAGGTTATGATCGTCCATGGCGCTTCATGGTAGGGCATAACAGCCCATGTTCATCTAAAGCACTCCACTCCGGGATAGTCCATGATACCTCATGACACTCCATGGCACGATAGTAGCTAATGGCCCATGATAGCCTATGGCACTACATAGTATAGTAGTCCTCTTTATAATAGTCTATGATAGCACATGACAGCCCATAGCAGTCCATGACAGCCTATAATATGATGCTCGTAAAGATTCCAATTATCCTTACTTGGGCTTCGCGTTAATCGGTAGGAGAAGTTCAGTTACAAATTATTATTATATTAAAAAACTATATATATTAACTTTATAAAGCAAACCTTATGTAAATTAAAATAATTCTGATTTATCGTATACTTTATCGTATAACTATAAATAGTAAAGGTAGGTTTAATTAATATTTACTTACCTAATTTTCCAGAGTTATAAAATATATACGTAAATAAGTACTTAATTTAAAAAGAATATATTATAAAGATAATTATAAAGTAGTCTTGCTAATATTAAGATGCTACGTAACGCTTATAAATAGTTAATAATTAAGATATAATTACTTGATAGTTAGAGAATAAGAGCGAATATGTAGAAGTAGGGTGATAACTTAATTGAGATAATGTAATCAGAGATCACGTGCAGGTGCGAGTGTGTGTGCGTGGAACTGGTGTTCAATTCGCTGTGTCTAACAGAAGCAAGAGCAGTTTCCAAGACAGGCTTTATGCCCTGCCTATATATAGTACCTACTTGACACGTTCATGATAAAAGCGCCTGTTTAAGCCGATGTTTTACGAGGTCCTGCATCCTTAGGATGCGCTTCTGCCTAGTCTTAGAGCTCGGACTAGTTGGCGTTAAAGAGTTCGTATATAGTACATACTGGATGTACCTTCGCGGCTCCACACGGCGACCCACCGCAACGGACCAATCAAACCCCACACACAAATTCTTAGCTAACTAGTCCAAGGCATATTCGAAGATTTCTAAGGACAAAGTTACTTAACAAGCTAGATATATATTAAAAGTAATAACAATTTAACTATAATACTTACACTTATACATTTTAAGCTTTTATATACTATAAAGAGTAAGCTATTTAACTAGACTATTCTATTTTTATTATCCTTCTATAACATCAGGGCTATAAAATTATAGAGTGTTTACTTATACTTATTAAATACTATTTTATTTTATAGTATTTTCAAAATATTTTTTAAAAATAAAATCTAACCTATATTATAATACCGTATAAACGATAATTCTAAAGCTATATTACCTTTCCTATACAAACTTTTCAATAGGTTTTAACTTTACTAGCTGTTTATACTACAAAATAAAATCATAGTAAAAGGCGGAAAAATACTTAAATATTAGACTTAACGTAACTTAAAAAACATATAATTAAGATTTTACGTACGATAAATACTCGTAGATCTTTTCTCGATATACTACGAGAGGAGGCTATATTATACGGGCTCTTTTTTTTACCGACGAACCTTCGATTACCCCTATCCACTTTTCTGTATAATAGGGTTAGGGTTCCAAAAACTATACTCGGCGTTTAATACTATTAAGGTCGAACTCCGAGTATGTTTTTCATCGTAGTATACTTAGTATACGTAGCTTTACTAGTAAGGATTTTTCGATTTGCTTAAAAAAAGTTGAAAATCTCTACTTTACTAAGTTTAAACTTAACAAATCTTAACTCGATTAGGACGAGAATAAGCTTAAAAGAACGGGCATAAAATTTTCTACTAGACGATATATATATATATTTCTTATACTATATAAGTATTCGCGTATTTTAATAGTAAAATATTATTGTATTTTTATAAAGTACTATATTTTCTACTTTTTGCCTAGCTTAATAAGTGATGTACGCTTAGGTAATACTACTATTAGAATCATGGTTTTTAATGTATTATAACGTAGATGGATTTGTATTTTTAAAAAATGGCTTGAAAATAATATAAAATAAAATAGTATCTAATAAGTATATAAAATACTCTACAATTATATAACCGCTATAAAGAGTAAGGTAATAAAAATAGTATAGTTAAATAGCTTACTTTCTATAATATATAAAAGCTAAAAAAGTATAAGTGTAAGTATTATAGTTGAATTGCTATTACTTTATATATATATTTAGCTTGTTAAGTGACTTTGCCCTTCGAAATGTTCGACAACGCCTCAGACTAGTTAGCTAAGAGTTTGTGTGTAGGTTTTAATTGGTCCGTTGCGGTGGGTCGTCGTGTAGAGCCGCGAAGGTACATCTGGTACACGAACTCTTCAACGCTAACTAGTCTGAGCTCTGAGAGTAGATTATCATAGGTTATAAGAAATAGAGGCTATAATTATATTAGGTAGATCGAATAGTACTCTTCTTAAAAGTACGCTTGCGTATATAGTAAAGGCTGTTAAGGAAGTCTATCTTATCACATGCGATAGTAATATAATTGAGAAAACGAACTTAACTCTTTTAATGAAAATACTTATACGCTTAAGTATACTACGCATAGGGCTGCATGCTAGTGGGCGGCGATAAGGAGGTATAGTTACGGTGATAATAAGACAGCAAAGCTTAATAAGTTCGATAATAGAATGCCGAGCTAGGTCGGAGGAAAAGGATAGTAGTAATAGGAGAAAGTATAGGAAGTTAGGATAGAAGAAGTACAAGTATTTTATTTACAAAGTTAGGGTATAACGCGTATAGACTATAACCGAAACCTAGTTAACCCTGCTAAACCCTAAATATATTACTCTACTAATCCGGATTCCTATGTACCCCAGCTTTTCTACAACAATACGATAATATAATAATAATATTCTTATACTATAAATAAAGGTATTCGCCGATAAAAAGGAAGGATAAGTTATAATAGGGCAATTAATATAATATATACGATACGTACTAGTTTCGCTATAGAAGTTATTACGTATAGAGTATTACCCCGCTTTACTAGATAGATAAAGGAGAGTCTAACGCTCTTACTTCTAAAAGATTAGAACTTTTCTCTTTTTAAGAATTAGTCTTATCTATACGTAAAGGAATTACTTTCATTACATAACTATTTTGTGAACCTCTATCCCTTATACTTATACCTAGCCGTACGGTACTACGTAAGAACTTCCTTAACCAGCGCCATCAACTAATTTCCTTTTGGAAAGGCAGTTTGGTAGCCTTATCGACTAAGAATCTATGATTCAAGACCTCTAGCTAGAAGTTAATACTTAAGTTTTTCGAACCGTTCCGCATTCTCGACGTAATCGGTATCTAAGTATATCGTCTTAATCTCCCCAATCTATATAAGAGATTATAAAACGTATTCCTTGTCTTATTCCTGAAGTTGTAATATACTAGGAAAGGTAACGTACCCGACGACTACCTCTAGATACCGAACCTAGAAGATAATAACGAGTAGGAAGTCGAAGAAGTTAAAGACAAATAAGGCTTCGATAATAATATCTACTTCCTCGTTAAGTAGAAAGGCTAGCCTATAAAGTATAATTAGTAAGTAGCTAAGTCGAACTTATACGTATTGAGATTAGTAGCTAAGTTAAAAAAAATATTACGGGAGCCGAAACGTTAATACGATATTATACGTATAGGCCGATAATAATCGTAAAGAGGTAGCGTAATCTAGCTATAATACTATTATTTATTTAACTACTATTAGTACCGAAATATAGGCGAAGACTAGACTAAATTATAATAAACCCTACGCGAAAATATACTAAAACGTTACTTAATACTTAGACCTCTACAATTATATAGTCTGAGAAACTGTTTTATAGGTAGGCGATAAGGGCCTCGTCCTCTAAGTCGAAGGTATACTCAAAGACTGATACCAAATCGGTACGGTAATACTATTTAGCAATAGCCTAAGTTACGTAGCCCTCGTTACCTAATTCAAGGCGGCAAAGTTACAAATCAGCATAGTAGTTAGCCTACTCTAGGTTTATAAAGTCGAAGTCGCTAGTAAGGAACCGTATAATTAATAGGGCCTTACGAGTATTAAGATAAGTTAAGAAGCGGGTATAAGACGACTATAACGCGGTTAGTATACGTATCAGTTTCGCGTTAGAAGTAATTATATATATTAGTCGTCTTATCCTTCTTACTCGTTCTAGATATTACTACCTTACGAGCAGGCGGTCTTAGCGGTCTCGAAGCTGCGAGTAAGCGTAAACGTAATACGAGCTAAGTCCCAACGGAGATCGGCTCTCTAGTCTATAACTTCTTTATCCTCGGGCTCGATATCGATAAAGTAGCCGTCTAGGAAACCGACTAGGATAACCGTCGCCGGTTATAAGCGAGTACGGCTACGATACGTTAGTAAAGCAAACGCGGAATAGGTTATAAATACTAATATACTAGGTTATAATTATACTTATATTTAACGTAAAGATTATACTAGATCGAAACGATTATGTTAAAAGAATACTTAGATTTTAGAAGTATAGTAGTATTAGAACGGTAAGTTTTATTTATATTACAAAAGTATAATATATAGAAATACTTCTATATACGTATAAGGTTATAAGCTAGTAGATAGTAATAAAGAGGTATAGTTATAGTAATAATAAAATAGTAAAGCTTAATAAGTTTGATAATGATTGCCGAGCTAGGTAGAAGGAAAAAGAAAGTAGTAATAGAAGAAAGTATAAGAAGTTAAGATAGAAAAAGTACAAATATTTTATTTATAAAGTTAAGACGTAATACGTGTAGACTATAACTAAAATCTAATTAACTCTACTAAATCCTAAATATATTATTCTACTAATCTAGATTCTTATATACCCTAGCTTTTCTACGATAATAGATAATATAATAATAATATTCTTATAACGTAGGTATATAGCGAGTAGTCTATTATAGTAAGTGGATTACCTCCTACAACTCTAATAATAACAAAGCTTAGTTGTATAATAATAATAAAGTAAATCAATTAAAACTACTCGGAACTAGATTCTTTAGACGTCTCTATATCGTTTTTACAAGTACGTATATTATATCCGGTTATACTATATATACTATAGCGTTATACGTCCGACTCGACCCTCTTCTTACGACCACTTATCCGATACGTTTCCTACTCTAACTACTTGTCTGTATCCTTCTAAGCTAGTAAATCTTAACTATCCCCTATAGTTAGTAACCCTCTATACCGTATACGTATCTTTTTAGCCCTTCGATACTTACTAAGTACTTTATTCGCGTCCCGAAGTATCCTAATTTCGGACCGAAGGAGAGCTACCTTATATATTATCGCCTTCGTCCCTTTTGTAAACTAGTCGATAGTATCTAAAATTAGTATAAAAGAGCTACTTTAGTAACCGGTAATCTACCCCTTAATAAAATCTGATTATAAAATAGCTTCTATCGAGTTATATAGTATCTAAGAAACCTAAGGGTCGGCCGACGCCGAAAGTAGACCGGTCGGTATTAGAGTCCGTAGCTTTATATCTAATTTAGATAAGACCGCGGCTAAATTATAAGGAATTAAACTAGCTTTTCTAAATCTGGCTTTGATATTATCTTCTATAAAAACTACATAAAACGTGGCTTTAAAAGCGTTAAAGAAGTCGTCTTTAGTTATATAATTAACGTACGACTTTATAAGTACTTCGATTTAACGATTATACGTCTACTTTAGTAAACTAAAATACTTAATATTAAATAGTTAGAGTAAGTAAAAGGAATATAAAGGTATAAAGATTGTAATAATATTATACTTTTTATAAAACTAGTCGAATTCGGCTAAGATATAACTTTTATAGCTATTAATTACTAATATTCGATATTTACTAATTTTTTAATAAGTAGTATATTTTTCGAAATATTATATTTAGTCTAAGCTTATCTTATTATCGGTCTATCTATTAGTAGTAGATTTAATAGCCTAATCGGGTAAGAGTATACTCTTTATATACTAGTTCGTAAGGTAATATATCTCTTTTACTACGATAAATAGTAGGATATACTAACCTTTTGTATTTACTTCCTAAATTACTATAATTTATTCCTAATTATTAGGCTAGATTATCTTTACTCTACTATATTTATCGGTACGTATAACTACTATTAATAAGATAATTATACCTATTATAAACCTAATCTCGTCGAAGTTATATAAATCTGTATCTTAGATATTATACTTAGCTGTTATATTTTATATAAGTTAGAACTATATACTAACTTTCTTAAGATCTTCGTATAAGGCTTTCTAGTAGTCGTATACGCGATTAAAACGTATTTAGAGATCTAAGTATCGCTTAATGAAGTTCGAAACTTAGCGTAGACCGACGCGTATCGCGTCGCGCTTTATAAGTAAAATATTAGCTATATCTCCTACGTCTATAAGCCGGGGTGGAAACCCTCGCGAATCCAAGTTTAATATATTCTAAAGAATAGTATTCTTTTCTAGTACCGTTAGTTTTATTAAATTAACGCGGGTATCTTATTAGGCGCGTCGGCTAGCTATTTTATAGAAGAGAGTAGTTTTAGGGATAGTATAAATCTTTACAACGGCCTAGACACTTAATCCTAAGTTTTGTTCGATAGCCTAAATAGCTAAGAATATCCTACTTTCTTTACAAGTAGATTCCATTATTTATTGTAGAGAAAGGTCGTATTAAATATAGAAGATGGGTTTCTAGTTAGAAGTGGTCTACTTGCTATGATAGTCTACTTGCTATATACCTACGTTACTACGAATAGGAGTATTTGCCGATAAAGAAAGAGGATACATTATAATAGGGCGATTAATACAGTACGTATAATATATACTAGTTTCGCTATAGAGATTGTTACGTATAAAGTATTACCCCGTTCTATTAGATAAAGAGGAGTCTAACGCTTCTACTTCCGAAGGATCGGAACTTCTCTCTCTTTCAGAATTAGTCTTATCTATACGTAAAGGAATTACTCTCATTACGTAACTGTTCTATAAACCTCTATCCCTTATACTTATACCTAGCCGTACGGTACTACATCAAAACTTCTTTATAAAACGCTAATATCGTAAAGTTATAGCTTATACGTTATCTTATAAATAGGGGTATTAGAACGATGTTTAATTTGTAGTAATGAGCGTAAAACTCAATCGTTTCGTAGTTACCGTAGTTATTTATGGGAAAAAGCTATATCTAAGTAATATTAGAAGAGACTATATGTTCTACAGAATATTCTATCTGTTTTAAGGCTCTTTAACTGTCTATATATCTGTTAGGCGTGAAAGAAATATAAGTAATATATTCTATATTATTAGTAACTAGTTTAAGTATAATATAAACGATAATAAATAATATAATAGTATTACTAGCTTCTAAAATAACTTCTATGTAAAAGACCTCTTACATAGTACTGTGAGGCTAGGTAAAGGTACGATGGGTATACTGTTAATTGACGGCTACGAGACGAGAGGGTCTCTTTTATATAGACTAAATCTTGAAGAACTAAGGAGATAAGAAGAAGTACGAGTCGTAGACTCCCTTTCTTTTTAGATATGGGGTATAAACTTATATATTATATTATTAATATATAAGGTTCCTAACCTCGTATATAAGTTACTCTATTATAACTATCCTCCTTCTCGAGATACGAATATCCTTATTTATTATAGTAGTAATATAGCCGAATCGCTATCGTAACTAAGATAGAAAATGGAGATACGGTATTAGAGCTATAGTAGGTAGTATAGAAGAAGTGGGGTTTAAGGGTAGTATAAGAAGGTAAATTTTAGTAGTAGTTTATATATACTATACTAACGAAATGTAAATAAACTACCGTTTATTCGCTTACTATTCCTTTTTGCCTTTTCTTCTTCTAACGATTCCTTTATATTTCTCTTCCCTTTATTAATACCTTTATATATTTTTAATATTTCTATTAATTATCTATAACGTTACTATTATACCTCGTCGTATATTAGACTATAATCCGGTATTTATAGTTTAGAAGTTTTATATATTCTATCTATATTCTATTAATAAGAGTTACAATATTAATACTAATATACTACTTATTCTCTAGTATATCTTTAACGTTAAGACGTCGATTTTCTACCGTCTTTATACCCGTTATAAGCGAGTTTGTAATACTATAAGTTGATTTTAACGAGATATAATATAGTAACGATACGTTAATGAAATATAGCCGACTATTCTAATACTTAATAACGTTTCGGATACTAGTATACTAATAGAGTAGTTTAATTTCTATTTTAGCCCTAAGAATATTAGCGTACTAGAGGTAGTTTAGAAGGCTAATTTTTAGTATAGCCTTATTATAGTAACGCTTAAGTTAACTAAGAACTTCGAGGCTATAAAGACTACTTATTATAAAGTTGCTTTACCTAGTCGTACTAAGAAGGAGAAAGTTAGTAGTATAGGTTTAATACTTTATACCTATAATCTTTACGTAAACTAACTATAACGTAGACTTTATATAAATACTTCTTTAATTAGGTTTATATTTACTAGTAAGTCTTAGTTTTATACTATCTCGTATCCGATTATAACTTTATAGATATAACTTAGCGTTATATCTTTTATAATATATAATTATGTTTGTTAGAGTATAGCGATAAGGGTTATTATACGTAGGCGGTTACGAAGTTATACTTTTATAACGAGATTAGTTTAGTATTCTTTCGATTTTTTAATAAGAATAACGTTACGTTTATAGATAAGCTATAAGAAGATTTCTCTAAATATATAATCGATAAGATTTAAGGTAATAAGCTAGTTACTTTTCGTCTAGTTTTCTATTTAAATATCTTTAAAGGTTTAGTCTAGTTTCGGTAGCTTTAGAATAGTAGTAAGACTAGAATATCGTAGGTTATAATATAATTTAGTATCGTATATTCCTTAGCTATATAATATCTATATTATATTACTATCTCGACTATTTTATAATTCGTTTTCTAAATTATACTACTAATCTTAGAGTATAAATATCCGATTTTATAACTTATTAGTTATATTCTATAAGCTAATTCTTTTATTTAACGAGAAAGTAAGGTTTATTATCGATAACTTTTTCTTTTTTAAACTTCTTTATTTTCTATTCTTTATTATTTTTAAGCTTTAGTATTTAAAGATAATCGTTTAGGAGATTATCTTAGTATATATACTATAGTTCTAAAAGGAAGACTAGGAATATATTATAAAGTCTCTTGTATTACTTTAGAAGACTAAGGCGATATATTTAAGATCCGATAACGTTTAAAATATAAAATAATCTAATAAACTTTAGTATAAGTTTTTTATTTGAATCTTTAAATTATAAATTTTTAGTCGATAGTATAACTAAAGTTTTCTTATAAAAGGAGATCGGTTAATACTATTAGTTATATACTTTTGTTTATCGGTCTATAGTAGTTTTCTATTAATTTGTTATTTTCTTATATAGTTCTATAAGTTTGATTAGTCTATTGCCTATAATTAGTACCCCCTTCTCGTTAAAAATGTCCTCGTTTCGAAGGTAAAATTCAAGGTTATAGCCTATTAAAGCTTTAAAAGGGAACGTCTAAATCGTAATATTAATAGTGTTATTATATATATATTTAGTAGTATAGAGTAGTATAAGCTATACTATTTATTAACCTATTACAAAATATCGAAGGTAATATTCTAGAATTTAGTTTATTTATTCCGTTTAGTTATTAGTTTATAGATAAAAAGTAGTTAATAACTTTCGTTTAATCTAGTTAAAATAATATAAATCGGACTAAAATTAGCTAGTAAAAATAGATCTTTAGTCCGAAACGATATTCTTAGGTATACTATAGTAAAGTTCGACTTTTCGGTAGAATAATTTGGCTAAGTTTATTAAAGTTATTATCGTTACGATAAGAAAAAATAACGAGAATTTAGTAAATCGGTTAATAATTACTAGGATTATATCGACGAAATATCTTTAGAAAACCACCTTTAGTAATTTAGTAATAAAATTTATAGTAAGTTTTACAAAAGGTTCTTTAGAGTATAGTAACGATTCTAATTTCCTATAAAGATAGTAATATTTTAATACTATACTTTAGTAGATTCTATATTCTTTTATATATTACTTTATATTTTTATATAAGTTAATCTAGTAAAACTTATATTATAGTAGTTTAGTAGTTTACCCGATACTAAAGTATCCTACTAACTAGTTATTATAATAGATTCGTAGTAGTTCTTAGTATAAAGCTTCGGAACTAGGTATATATACCTTATTCCGAAAACGTAAGAGTTCTTTATATATTAACTAGTTAGTTTAGATATTTCGACTATAATCTATCTATAGATTACTAATTAGTTTTTACGTATCGATATTTACTATTTAGAGATATATAATAAGTATTAGGATATCTTTAGAGTTTTAATTATTAGTAGTAGATTCTATAAAATAAAAGGATTATACTATTACCTTTAATACGAGTTACTCTATTACTAGTTTATAATAGGAGATCTTATCGTTAACGTTAAAGATTATTTCCGATTCGTTAATATCTTTATTATATATAGCTAGAGAACTATTATCTTTTAAAGACGTTTTACTAAGCTAGTTTTATTATAATTCCTCGTTATCTTCTAAATCTAAGAAGGTATCGTCTTAATTTACTAGTTCGGCTAACGTAACGACTTCTTAAATAGCTAATTTCTACTATAAGGAAGAGAGAAGTTTAGTATACGAAGACGTCTTCTCGGTATAATTAGGCTATCTCGATAACGTATTAGTAGGGTTACTCTTCCTAATTCGATACTTAATTATAAACTCGAAGAGTATAAGGTATATATACTAGTAAGTTTAACGCTTATTTAACTTAGTTTGCCTTATAAAAGCTTATAAATTAGTATAATCTAATAAAACTTCTACGGTATATTTATTATCTTTAAAGTAGTACTACTAATAACGAAAGGACTTAACGATAGTAAAAAGCTCTTAATTTGGAGTTCTATAGTTTAGCTTAGCTTTACTAAACTTGTAAAACTAAAACGCTATAGAGTACTAGATATATATCTTATTAGATTAAGATAGTATACTTAATATAGTATATTTAGAGGTATCTATCTCGATTCGAATTGGTAGTTATAGATCGAAATAGTATAGTAGTAACGTTATTTGAAAAGTGTTTTTTAACTATTAAAACGCTTAAATTTCGGCGACTCTAAAAATTAGGATCCTAGCCTTCTTACCTTATTAATTGCCTTTTAATAATACTATTAAAGATATACAAATATAGGAATAACCTTTAATAAAACGGTAGTAAAAATTATAAAATTTTAAAAAGATTTGAATATTATAATAATTATAAGGAATCGGCTAGGTAATAATAGTATAAATATAACAAATATCTATTATAATACTATTATAAAATATAATATAATTAAGAAATTCAACTTTATTATAGAAAAAGGAATACTTATTAAGTTTAGTATATAACTTAGCGTTTTATAACCGATCTAATATCTTCCTAATATAGTAAAGATAAGTTTTCTAGTTTAAAGAAAAGATTAAAATATTATCTAAATAAATAATATAAAAATTATCCTCGAAACTATATAAAGTTAAATAGATATAGTTTTAGAAAGTAGTAAAGATATTAGTAAAACTAAATAGTATTATTAAATACTTATAATAGTTATAACGAGTACGAAAAGTAGTCTTTTACTCGTTACTTTCTTTAATTCGAATATAGTAATAAGCCTCCTTTATATCGATCTTAGAAAAGTATCGTATTTCTATAATACGGTTAAGAATTTTAGAAATAAGGAGTAAAGGGTAACGGTTCTTAACTATTATAATATTAAGACTATAATAATTAATGTATAGTTATAATATTCTATCTTTCTTCGGTATAAAAATAATCGGTATTCCGGCTAGATTTTTAGATAGGCGGATATAACTAGTATTTAAATTATCGTTAAGGTACGTTTATAATTTAGTTAGTTCTCGTTAAGATAAAGAGTAGATTAGATTATAGGGAAGAGATTCTTCTTCTTATAGTTTAATTGTATAAGTAGTAGCCTTATTTTAAGAAAGAATATTAGCCTTATCCGATTCGAATATATCGTTCTAAAAGACTAGCTTTTATAGAAAATTTGTTATTTTTAGTTTAGTAATAGTATTATAACTAAGGAGTAATAACTCCGATATTTATTTAATCGTATAAATCTTAGTAAGGTTTCGAACTATATATTTAAAATTACAAGGCTTTAATAAATAGAAATCCGTACGTTAGTATTCAAACTACTATTAGCGATTTTAAAAAGATAGATAAATTTATAGGTCTATAAAAGTAGTTATAGATAATAAGATAGGATTCTCATCTAGTTATAAGTCCCGATCGATAGCGATATAAGGATATTCTACTATCCTTTTGCCACTTCGACTATCTTATAATATTAAATAAATAGTCTAAACGCTATAAATAAGTATATATAAATAGTTAATTATTTTAATTAGTAGAGTAGTTAACTTTATAAGTAGTAACTAGTAACGGTATATAAATTAAATATTAATTAGATCGACTTCGGTATAACTATTTAAATCTATATATATTTCGAGAGTAAAATTCTTATAAATCCGAATAAGTATTACAAAACGACGAGTTATACTTATAATAGAGTAGTCGGAAGAGTTTGTAGAAAAAACTACTCTACTTTAGCTTTTAGGGAGTTTAGAAGTTCTTCGATATAAGGGTAGCTACCGGATCGGCCTTTATAACTTCGGTACGATATAGTTCTCCTAATATAGACTTTCGCTCGTTTAAAATAGTTCGATATAAAGTACTCGGTACTATTATAAATAAAATAACAAAGTTATTTACTAGAGATATTAGTAGGATTGCCGGTTATAGTAGATATTCGAGATAAAGACGAATTGTAATTTCTATATTTTCGATTCGTAATCGTACGAGCTTTCTTAGAGTTTTTCTAAGAGTTAAACCCCCGAGATAACCCTTAGTCTTAACTACTTAAATTAGTAGTATAATTCTCGGGCTTTTATTATCGTTTATTATTCGAACTAAGAGTATTAGTATAGTAGATTATAAGCAAAACTATCTCGTCCCGAGTTTGTAGTAGTTTTAAGCTATAGTTTTACTTAATATACTTCTTAAGCTTTAGGTCTAGCTTTACGAAAAAGGATAGGGTATAGTTCTTCTCTATCTAACGTAAGAAATATCGTTTAAAAGAATTAAAGTAGGCGTTAAAGTTTTATAGCGACTAATTTAGCTATTACTTAGCCTTATTAAGGGCGTTAGTTATATTAACTTTTAAATTACTAGTATTTTAGATTAGGAAAAGAGTCTAGTATTCGAAGTAAGCTTACGTTTTATCGTCGAAATCGAGGTTCTTTAATTACTTTATATTAATATAGTAATCCTATCGAACCCGATATTAAGAGTTTATATTATTAAGTCCTTTAAGGATTTTCTTTTTATTAGTATAGTATTTATAAGGAGCGCCTTTGAAACTACGTTTTAAATTACTAATTTACTCTTTACATTATTATAAGTTAAACTTTAAAGTAAATAATAAGATATTCTTCATTTTTAACTTATAATGATCTAAAGAGGAGTCGAATAAGCGATACGAATATATCGTAGCTAATTCGGCTAATATACTTTGTAATTCTTAGATTCTATTTTAGATTTGGATTAGTTCTTTAAAACGAGCTACCTTTATACGTAACCGTTCTAGTACTACTAAGGTTTTATTCGGGGTACGTTTAATATCCGATATATAATATATAGGTATTTGGAGGGTTATACTATTTTACGAGGACTCTTCCGGTTCTTTACTCTTATAGCGGGTAGATAGGCCCGATAAGCTTAAAGTACTAGTTTTACGTACTATTGTATTACTTTAGGTAGCCTATTAAAAGAAGATTTAGGAATTGTAAAAGATCTTTTATATAGTACTATAAGGCTAGGTAAAGGTACGATAGGTATACTATTAATTGACGGCTACGAGATAAGAGGGTCTCTCTTATATAGATTAAATCTTGAAGAACTAAGGGGATAAGAAGAAGTACGAGTTATAGACTCCCCTTCTTTTCAGATGCGGGGTATAAGCCTATATATTACGTTATTAATACGTGAGGTTCCCAACCTCGTGTACAAGTTGCCCTATTACATTCTATTATAATAACTAGCGTTTGATTTTCGAAACTAGTTGTAAAGACGTAGAAAATCATCATATTAGTCTATATAAACCGGGCTAGAATATACCTAACATGGAAACTAATCTCGTTTGTATTTTGTTTTGTTATAGTAGTATACTTTCCTTCTCATTAAGGTTTCAAACTCCTCGTGTTACTAGAATATTAAAGCTCGATCTTGGGTAACCTTATAGCCTTAGCTGTAAGCCTAATTCTTAATAATATTAAAGGTATTATTATAACGTTTCTACTAGGCTAGGATCTATTTTGCCGTTACCCTAGACTCTCGATTAAGTTTTTATAGTAGCTAGTTAGCTAAACAAACTACTACTTTAGTTTTAAGCGCTACGGCGAGAGATAGTTAAGTATTAAACTAGATAAGGAAGATGAGCCTTTCCGTAAGTATAAGAAGGGTATTATAGCCGCTCTTCTCTGACCTAGGATAGTAAGCTCTATTTCTACTCTAAAGCTTATTTATAATGAATCTTGTAAACGCGTACTACTTTTACAAGGTTATAAGTAGTATGGGTTACCGTCTTTAAGGGCGTATTATATTTTAGTCTCGATTAAGATATATCTTAGTCAAATAAGAGTAGTAGTAGCGTTAGGAGCTATTATAAGAGCTTAATTGAACTGTTGAAGAGGTATAGCTTAAGCGTAAGAACGATTTAGAGCGTACTAGCGTTATATATATAAATTAAGTACTTAGGAAAAAGCAATTTAAAAAGATTCTAATATATAAGTATAAGCTAAAAGACGTAGAAAAACGTATCTCTTAAGCTATCCGGATAAGCCAATTTATTAACTGTATAAAACTTACTATCTATAATTATACCTATACGATAGGACATACGACAAATAATAGGTACTTTAATCTATATAGAGTTTGTTATATAAAGTAAGTACTTATAGTTTTCCAAATATAATAACGAGTTTTAAATCAACTTCCCTCAATAATTTAGGCAAAGCTTAAGTAAGAATAACCAAAATCTCCGAGTCTAAAAAGCTTAGACCTAATATCTTTACCAATCGCTTCGCTTAGTCAAGACGTTTATTAATCAAAGTGTAGTACATGGGATCCTATACAAAATTAGGCCTATACTTATATTTTTATAAGATATTATAAAGACGGTTATTTTTAAGTCTAAGGCCGATTCGAATATTTTCAAAGCTTATATCATTTTTCTTGTATAAACTGCCTAATATATTTTAACTTTACTTGCTATTTATATTCTAAAGTATAAGTATTATTATCATTAATACACTATAGGCGTACTAGTTTCTAAGAACCTTTACCTAGTTTATTATTTAGGAAACTGTACTTCAAAGCTGGACTAAAACTTACATATAACTTAGTATGTACGCCGCGATACTATATAGTATCGCGTTATCTTCGTCGCGTTTATAACGCTACTAATTTGAGAACTCTACCTTCCTAGTCTAGTACTCCTTGTAACTTTTGTCTTTAAAGTTAACGAGTTACGCCCTCGTAACGGCTAAGCTACGGCCCGACGCTTTTTCTTAAGCGGGTTTACGTATCTCCTAATACAAGAAATAATGTCACGGCGCGAGAAGTGGCGGGACTGGAGGCAGGGCTCTACCAAATACCATCTATAATATAGTAAACTAAGCTAAAGAGAAAAGGAAAAAGTCCCAACTCTACAGTAGAAATCCGCCCTAATCTAGTCTATTAGTACGTACCTAAGGCCCGTATACTACTACAAGTAATATAGTAGTTTATAGTAACTTATAGTAGTCTATAGTAGTTTATACAAGCCTATATCCTATATAAGAGCTTGTACGCTAGTATAGTAAATATAAGAGCTAAGGATTACTTAATATACTAGTAGAGCTAACGTTACCTATTATATATACCCTTATAACTATATTGTAATCCTCTACTATATACTTTATAAACAGTAGTAGTAATGGTACTGTTATACTACCTCCCCCCTTTAAAAAAGATTCGTTTGCGAGTCTTAGCTAGTTCCGTCGCCTAATCTTTGCTATAGAAGCTCTTACAATATAAGCGTAATCGTTAATTGATATACTTGTTTATAATTTCAGCTTATCTGATAGTTTACGAGTACTTTAAAGTCGAGAGCTTCTAGTTAATATTAAGGATCTAATAGAGTTTTTAGTAAAACTTAGAGACGAATTAATGATCTCGATCGCTAATTACTATACTAAATAGCCTAAAGATCTAATATAAGCTTTTGTAATATAAGCGCGCGGTAATCGTTATAGTAGGCATATCCTTTATAAGTATTAATTAGCCAAACTTTATTAAGTAGTTTACTATTACTAGTAAATAATTATTATTCTTATAACTCCCCAATATCTTCTTAAGGTCTACTTCGATATTTTAGTAAGGCTTTTTAATAATAGGTAATAGCTATAGTAGTTTATTAGTCTTTTCTCAAAAGACCTTAGAAGACTTATAAGTTATATAGTTAGCTATATAAAAATTTATACCCGTAGATATCTCTAGCTACTAGTATCGTCTTAGTACTAGTATCTAAATCTTACCTTTTCCAAGGTAGGCCGTAGTAATTCTATTGTAAACCTTCCTAATTAAACGTGTACGTAGTTAGCTAACGTCTGAGACTACTAACCTTCTATTTTATAGAAGGTGTTTATCGTTAAGTAGGCTAAATTTCAATTCGTTATTATTTTAAGCTTTCTATCGGAAAGATTCTAAATTCTCGTAGGTATAATTAGCCTCTAAGACTTCGTTAGTTAGGAGAATATTAGTCGGATTAGCGTTAAATAATATTATAAAGTAAGTTATAGGCTTCTAATTAGGACCTAAACCTATTATTACTATACGGTCAACCTCCTATATAGGCCTAAAGTTCTTCATAGTATAAGTAGCCTTCTATTTCTCCTTCTAAGTGTATACTTTCTCTACTTTTTAGGATAAAGCGTCTACGAATACATTATTGCGACTAAGGTAGTATATAATAGTAAAGTTATATTATACTATTAGCTCTACTTAGCCTACTTATTAAAAGTTTAGTAGCTACTTTATACTAAAAAACTCTAAGGCGTAGTAATCTATTAGTATTATAAATAGCTTAGATAAGCCTACTAACTCTACTCTCTAATACTAAAGCTTATAGACTATTACTATTAACTCTTTAACGTAAATCGGATAATTATATTTAATACCTTATACAGTTTTTAAATAGAATATTATAGAGTACTAGTCTTACTTCCTAAGCTGCTTTTATTATAAGACTGCTATAAAGATCTCGTTAAAGATTTTCATTTCTATCCGAGTCTTTATATCCTTTACGAACGAGAAGTACTATATAGCATTAGAGCGTTCAATAAGACGTTCTTTCGCTTATTAAAGGCTTCTTAGTACGCCTTAGTCTAAGTATACTAGGACTCCTTTTTAATGAGTTAATTTAAGAGGAGCGTAATTCTACCGAATTCCTTAATAAACTTATAATAGAAGTTATAAAAGCTTAAGAAAAACTATAGGCTACGAACAGTAGTAGGTTCTAGCTAATTGTATATTATAATAACCTTTTCTAAGTTTACGTAAACCTTATTAGTTCTAATAATAAACTCGAAGTATTTAGTCTTTTATACGTAAAACTCGTACTTCTTAATATCTACTTATTACTTAACCTTTCGTAAGTATTATAGTATTATTTTAACATGAGCTTTGTACTCTTTTAGTAAATTAAATAGATTAATATATCGTTAATAAATACGCTGATAAAGTTATTTAAGTACTCTATTAAAAAGTTATTAATCTACTATTAGAAGATTATAAGTCTATTGGTAAGCCCGAACGGCAAAACACTTATAAACGCCTATAAAGATACTACTAGTATATAAAACTTAAAACTAGTATTAGAATACTAGGAAAGTATAATAGTACGTATAGGATAATAATTAATCCTAATTACTAATATTCGAACCACTTGGATTACAAATAAAGTGGCAAATAGAATTTTTAAGAAGTGGCAAATATTACAAATCAGTAATTCCACCGAATTCTATTAAATTCTAATTAGCTGAAAATTAGCTAATATTACGTACTACGTGGCAAATATTACGTATAGAATATTACAAATCAATATTTGATACGATTCGAAGAGGTTCTACGAAAGCCTACCTTTTGCCACTCTATCAACTATAAATAAGAGCCTTTCCTACTCAACAAAGGAAATAGATAGACACACAAGAACATACAAAATATACTACTATTACGGCTAACTAGCTATGACCTACTTTATTTTCTACCTATCAAGCTTCCTCAAATACTTATGCGCCAATTCTAACCTTTTGAACGCCGTAACGAGTACGAAAAGTAGTTAATCCTCCGCTTTAAGTATTAGATACATCTTATAAACGCTTATCGGATACATAATTTAATAAAGAACTCAGCTTTAAAATCTAAACTAACATTTTTTCGATTGATAAGTAACGAGTAATAATCTTTGATAGTAATTATATTTAACTTCTAATAATTTATATAAAAGCGTAACCCTTCATTATACTTCTATATAAATAATACTAGTATTATTTATAGGGCTATACTAGGTTTAATAAAGCCTTTCTTTAGCGTATCTTCGATATATATCTTATAAGCTTTTAATTTCTCTAGGTATAGCTTATATAAGAGGCTATATCCTAAGTCTTCCGGATACTTACCTTTCGTTAACTTGATCTTATAATCTATACCGAGACGCTAGAATATAAGCTCGTCGGAATTCGCCTTAATAAATACGTCCAAAATATTCGTAGTAAGCCTAAGGGACCTTCTAAAGTACCTACTACTAGAGGTCTTCACTATCGCGCTCTAAGCCGTAATACTATATCTCGTCTCTATAGTCTTAAATATAGACGTTAATTTTTACAAGATAAGTAACGTATAATAGTTTAATCTTAGCGAGTTTTAAGAGAGTCGATTCCTCTACTATAACGATATTAACGTTTAATATTATAAGAACTAAGTCGCCTTATAAGCATCGCTTTATCTTAAACTAAGTATTGTTTCTAGTAGTTGATATACGTTATAGAATTCGTTTAGGCTTCTAATAAGGTGTAGTAAGAGTAACTCTTTAAAAGGGTTAGTATTTAAGCCTTTTTAACTTAGAGATTTAAGCTAAAACTACCATGTAATAGTTCTTCCTAAAGTATCTCCACTAATCTTCCTCTTATATTAGATGTTTTTAATACTTAACGTTCCTTTAAAAATTAGGATAAGCTTATAGTATTATAAAATGGATAAAGATATTAGTATTAAGACGTTTTTTTTTAAAGAAACTTAAAAAGCAATAATAGTCTTCCTTATAAGTATCGCTTAAAACGTCCTTCTTACTAAACTAAAGCTTATTAATAATAACTTAATATACTATATTAGCTATTAAGAATTCCTTATTAAGGAAGTAATAATCCTATATTTATAAAAAAGCTCTCGTTTACTACGTAAAGTATTATACAATTTTATTATTCTTGAAGGTCGAAATAGGATATAGTTAAAAGTTAGCAATCTATTATATTCCTAAGTACTTTTTAATTTATTATACTATTTATAAGTTTACTAATATCGAATAGCCTACTCTTATATTAAATAAAACGTTAAGTAAAGAAATAGAAAATCCATTATTTGTTAAAGTATAATATATAATTAGTATTTGACTACTAATTAAATAACTTATCGAATATTCCTTTCTCTGAATAATTACTAATATATATCTTAGGGCAAAGGTAATTTTATTTAAGGTTACTTATTTTTTGAATTCTTTATAAGCTATTAAATCTCTTCTATAATCTTAAAGGTCTTTCTATCGTAGTAACGTTTTATAAATCCCTCTTAATACTTCTCGGAATACTTTATAAGTGGATCCTTTACTATATCTACTTAGGTTTCTCACTTTAGATAATCCTTATAATATATCTCTTTTTATAGTAGTAGAAGTATTTATCCTCGCGAGTAAGAATAATAACTTTCGTATTAAAAGGTAAGCTAGGGTAGTAAAAAAAAGCACTAATCTATAGTAGTATAGTTGTTAGAAGTATCTTATAGTACTAACTTCTACTACCTCTAGTAGCGGCGTTCTTTATACGAAGGTTTAATCTGCTAGAGAACCTTATATTATAAACCTCTCGGGTAGTCTTCCTCTAAGCTTAGCGTATAATATTAGAGATATTGGCTCTTAACTACGCAGACTATTTAAACTTATGAATAGAGTCTCAGTAGTTATAAGTAAACGCTATTTATAAATGAGGCGTAATTTTATATTTCAACTTCGTCTTTTAAGTAATCTTAGGCATTTTCGGAACGCTAATTAAGTAAATAAAGTTCTTTTTTAAAAACCTAATAGCTATTTATAAGCTATAAGATAAAGCTATCGTATTAATCTAAAGTCTCTTCTTTTTCTTTAAATTATAGTATTTATTTTTATAGATACTTTATTAATTATTAATACGTAAGAATTTAGTTTAAGTAACTTTCCTCTAAGTAAAGTGATAAGTTAACGTTGATATAGCTTCTCAAATAAATTTCTATATATAACCCTTTCTAAATATTTATAAAATAGTAATTAGTATTTATTTCTAATTTATTCTTAGTCTAATAAAATAAATATTCGAAGTTATATTTTTCATTACTATTAAATATGAAGATATTAGTAAATTTGATAAACTTATAAACGTTAAAAATAGTTACCAAGTTAATTATACTAGTAAATATAATATTCTAAAGTTATATCTTTAAAGTTTAAAGTTACTCTTTTAAACTATCATTTTCTATATCTTTGATTTTAATTAACTATTACATTTACTAAATATTTGCTTCGAAGTTACTTAAATCTATAACTATTCGCCTATAAGATTTAAACGTATTTATTTACTAAGATAAGAGATTTAAACTATAGTATAACTAAAGCTTTTATTTATATACTAAAGTATTAAATATAAGTCCTCGACTTATTCTACTAAAATAGTAAGATAAATAATTGCGATATATAACTCCTTTATAATAATACTTAAATTAACTATAATAAAGTTTATAAACTACGATATTTGAATAGTATTTAAGATTAGTATCTTATTTTATATATTTTAATACTTTTTTAACTTTGAAAAAGAGTATTTTAAAGTAAATATAATAAATATCTTTATTAGTAAACTACTTGAAAAGAGCCTAAATACATACGATAGAATTATATTTTAAATCCTCCTTATTATAATTATAAAAGCTTTTATCGATTTTATTATCTAAGTAGTTTTTAAAGTCTTTATAATTACCTTAGACTTGATAAGTAGTATTATTATAGGCGAACTCGATAGTATTAACTTTATCGTTAAAGACTTTATCTTTTTCAAAGAGTAAAGACTATTGAAAAAAATAGCGTATAATGTTATACATCGCTACAAATTTATATAGTAATTCATCAGGATTATAATACTAATACTAATCCTCTTCTCCTGATTCTTTAATCCTTCTTTTTATAGGACGAGAGCTTAGGGTTATTAGAATTGCTATCAGCGTAGTATTTAATATTTCCTTTAGGATTGTCAAGAGGTCTTTAATACGAGGCACTTCTAAACTATAGTCGTTCTTCTCGAAAGGCGTAGGGCGTCCTATCGTTTCGGTTCTTCGTTTTTCTTCAGGTGGGATATTATAAAGGCCTTTCTAAGCAAGTAAATTAAACTTAGTTTAGTATTATAGCCCGAAAAGTAGCAAGACTCAAAGTAAAACTTTATCAAATACTATCTATAATATAGTAAACTAAGTTAAAGAGAAAAGAAAAAAGTTCTAACTTTATAGTAGAAATCTACCCTAATCTAGTCTATACATACGTACCTAAAGTCTATATACTATTATAAGTAATATAGTAGTTTATAGTAACATTAGTTTATAGTAATCTATATAGGCTTATATTTTATATAAGAGCATATATGTTAGTATAATAAATATAAGAGCTAAAGATTGCCCGATATACTAGTAGAGTTAACGTTACCTATTATACGTATCCCTATAACTATACGTAATCCTCTACTATGTGCCCTATAAAGAGTAGGGGTGATAGTACCGTCACAAGTAAGGTCAAACTATTCGAAGCGTCTTATCGTAAAGAGCTATCGTACTAGCTACACTATATAGGCTAGGTTTACTAATACTTCTTCGAAGTCATAATATAATTGTAGCAAATATAAAGTAACTAGTATTCGTAGTCGTAGCCTTTACTCGGAATATAATAGGTAGTTTAGTATAATATAGGTAAGTATTTCTAGTTTAGTACTATAATAATAATGTATTTTTACTAGCAATAGAGGTCTGTAGGCAAGGTCGTACTAGGAGACCCTCGAGTAGTATATAAGGTTCTACTTACCTACCTACCTATATAGGTCGGGTTTAAAGTCAGTAGGGTTCTAGTACTATTCGAGCGAAAAAGACAACCGAAAAGGAAATAAAACTAGGAAAAGCAGTGGAATAAACGTTTACTACAGGCTCGATTCCTATTTTACTACTTTACTTTCTATACTTTTCTCCATTGATACGGGAAGAGGCTTTTACTACAATTGATTCCTTAATTTTCAAGTGAAAGTATATATAGTATTATAATTCGCAGGATACTATTTACTTATTTAAAAAAAATTGAAATAGTAATAGTATACTAGAGACCTTCCCTTTGAATAGGAAAGCCTTAAGCCTGACTTTCCTAATCCTAACCTATATAGGAAAGATATCTTATATTTACGAAAGCCTTAATACTTGTGTAATTCCTTCCTAATTGAGAATACTTAATTAGTAGAAATATAGCGAACTACCCGTACTTATACTACTTGCCTAAACTATTCTTATCTTTTTATCTAATCTTTATACTACTTTAACCTAGTCTAGCTATCTTACCTATATTGTTTCGCTTATTCTACTTGCTTATCTCCTAACTTAATTACTTTACGTTTACGTTATAGCTTGGTCTTTCTTAGTATTAGGCTACGTTCGTGGATTTACCTACCGAAGCTCGCGATAACCCTTTCCCGGACGTTATAGAGGAGTTAATCCTTCCCTATAGCAATAATATAGCTCTCGAAGTCCTCTAACTTCTTATTGAGGTAAAGGTTGATAGGGAGGATGAATAGTTTTACCTCTAATTAACTTACCGGCGTTACTTTGTATGCCGCTCCTAAGACCCGGAGGTACTATAACTACCTAGTAGCGAGTCTCGCCGCTATACCCCTCGCGTTACCCCTGTCGGTTGACGGAGTATGCTATACCGTAGTACCGTAGACGAGGGCACTCCGTACAACCGCTATGTAGAGAACCCTTACACGCCTTACACTTACTCCTCACGTAGACGCTACGAGCTTTATAAGTACTAGCTAGCTATTAGATAGTAAATATTATAAAGTAAAATCGTAGTAAAATATTAAAAATCGTTAAACATTTAACTAAGCGAGTTTTAAAACGTACAATTTAACTTTTACATATGATAGATTGTTGTAGAGAAATCTTTTATATAATACTAAGAGAGGTTATATTATTAAGATTTTTTTTTCTCAACAAGCCTTTAATTACCTACACTTAGTTTATTTTATATTATAGTAGAGTTATAAAAACTATACAAGACGTTTAGTATTATTAAGGGCAACTCTAAGTATTTTATTATTGTAGTATATTTGGGTTTTATAGTCTAACTAGTAAAGACCCTTCTATTTGTTAAAAAACGTAGAAAAGTACTATTTTACTAAGCTTTAACACGAAGAATACTGACTCGATTTAAGTAAGAATAAGTTTAAAAGAACGGGTGTAGAATTCACTACTTAACAGTATATAGCGTTTTTATACTAAATAAGTATTTGCGTATTTAATAGTAAAATACTATTGTTTAAAAAAGTACTATGTTTTCTACTTTTAGCCTACTTTAATAAGCAATAAAGGTTTAGATAATACTACTACTAGAATTGCCTATCTTAGTATATTTTAACGTAAGATAATTTGTATTTTAAAAACTTAAAATATTATTAAATAAAATACTTTTTAACAAATAAATATCAACACTCTGTAATTATATAACTAGTATATATAGTATAATAATTAGAAAATTTTATTAAACTTACTTACTTTATACAGTATTTATAAGTATAAAAAGTATATATATATACGTATTATAGTTAAATTGTTACTATATTTTATATATAACTAGCTTATTAAGTTACTTTATTATTGTACTTTAAACTAGTTAACTATAAATTTATTTATAAGTTTTAATACGTCGGTTATAGTAAGTTATCGTGTAGAATAGGCAAGTATATCTAATAGTATACGAACTTTTACATACTAACTAGCTTAAGTTCTAAGATTATATCTTTATAAGTAGCTCCTAATAGCTTATAATAGGGCGTAGCACTTTATAAGACTCTTCTTTAAAATAGTTTATTATAACCTTTAAAAGCTTATAATAACTTATAGTATTCTATCGTATAATAGTTTTTAATAGCTTATAATAGCGTATAGTCTTCTATAATAGTCTATAGCACTTATAATATCTCTATAGCATCTATATAGCACTGTATAGTATAATAGTCTATAACAGCCTATAGCGTAATAGTATATAATCTAAGGTACCTCACACGGTACCCATAGCCCCCTATAGCACCCCACACGGCACCCCATGGCTACCCATGGCACTTCATGGCTCCCCATGGCTCCCCATGGCTACCCATGGCTACCCATAGCCCCCTATAGCACCCCACACGGCACCCCATGGCTACCCATGGCACCTCATGGCTCCCCATGGCTACCCATGGCACCTCATGGCTCCCCATGGCTCCCCATGGCTCCCCATGGCTCCCCATGGCTCCCCATGGCACCTCATGGCTCCCCATGGCTCCCCATGGCACCCCACACGGTACCCCATGGCCACCCATAGCACCCCATGGCCACCCATGGCCACCCATGGTAGGCTCTTGTTGTAGGTTTCATGTCAGTTTCTAGATGCAATGGGGCGGTGGAATGCACGATCGATGCAGATATTATGCAATGCTGGCGGCTGAGGCGCATGTCTTCTATACCATCCGGACGTCAGCTGATGCACATGGGGGTCGTGCATGTGCGAAGCCAAGTTCGGGTCGTGCAGGTTCTGGTACCGTCTGGGGCAGGAGACACCGCTCGAGCCGCGCGACCGATGAAGACTACAATTTCATCACCTCATGCTGAGCCAGCAAGTGTTGATACTGTTGGTGATTCCGTTTTAGAAGCTAAATGCCTTCGACGCGTATATTATCCAGTTCGTCAACCTGCATTGGCTTGCTTGCTGCCATTCACTCCGCCCAATGTTAAACCAAAAGTCGTCGCCTTGATATGCGCCTCGCACATGCGAGAAACAAAGAAACAAGCCAGCATTTAGTGCCTCGCTCGCTCCCTTGATTTTGATAGCATTGTTGTTCCTCGCCTGTAGTCGTGAAGAAGTCTGCAGAAGAAGCAAGGAGGGATTGCCCGATCGCGAGATGAGCAACCCGTAGACAAACAATAGCTTGGTACTACCGCAACACTTGGTCCTTTTGAAAGACTCTCGACCGATTCAATGCATCACTCAAACCCTCGCTGCACCCCCACGCAGACCAACATGATGAGCTAGCGGAGTACCACAGTCGGAAGGAAAGTGGTGCCACGAGCAAATCGGTAGGGCTCAAAGCCAGCACAGCCTCTCAACTCCAACCATCCATACGGCCGGGGTTTGTATTAAATACAAGTCTCCTTAGGACGCCCATGGCAGCGGCTAGCGGAGCACGTAATGCTGGTGCCGTCGATTTGTCGCCGTAAGTCAAGGTTGCCATGGAGATTAATGACAAGCAACAGTGAGGATGCTCTACGTCGTGAAATTTGCGACACTCCAATGTCACAGGCTCAAGAGACGATAGGAGAAAGTTGCATATGCCGATTTCTAACGTGCAAGTCTCATCCCCAGCTCTTTCGGCTCAACTTCGAGGTCATCCGGGGGCTCTGGAAGCAGATTCCTTTAGCTATTCGGGGATCATGGCAGAATGACTATACAGTCCATGTTCACGGTATTGGTGATGGGATCAACTGGGCCTATTAGGGAAGCAGAAGCGAAGCAGAAGCGTTGAAGCTGCGTTCATGACTGCATTGTGTTCGTTGATCACACTTTAAAGTGCTAAGACGTTCCGCGGGAACTGGAGTGTGCTGTAGACCATACGAAAACAGACTTAATAGAGCTACTACCACGCACATTACAGATCTTTTTGTATCTTGCCACTAAATAGTGCTTTATAACTCCTCGATATTCGTACATTACTTCGTTCCGTCCCAAACATCTGCCATGGCAGCTTTGCAAGCTAACTTTGCTACCACTACTGGGGGTTGTAGGACCTTGACAGCAGAGTCCGTCGGTGAACAGTGGTCTAGAGCAAGGTTTTCTTTCCTCTAGACAAGTGTACTGCGCCGGAAGACCTCCAGTCGAATTGGTCCTACACGTTAGGTTTGACTTGAGGTTGATCCCCATTCATTCAACAGTTTGTGCAACATATACGGGTTTGACACAGGCTTTAAAACGACGTACGGACTCTGAATATGAGTTGGCATGGGCAAAATACCAGCCGCGGTAGCTCAGTCACCAAACGCCCGGTTCGCATCGCACCGAAGACCGGCAGAATGATAACCTTCTGGGAACTGTGGCTGGAGAATACCGGGTGCACACATTGCTAACCAAGCCAACATTGTGGTGCATTATGCCGCTTCTGTGTGTGCCCTTCCGTCTGTGTGGCCCCGGGCTGTTGGGTATCCGGGCGCCTGGATAAGGCCGCAGAGCTGGGTTATAACCTTGTCTCCAGGACGAACTGGCCGTCCGGGAATGGGCAGTTAGCGTTAAGCAATGCTACTGCTAACCCAATGATCAATGATGGACACGTAACGGCGGAGTGGCAGCGAAGGTTCGATATCGTGGAGGCGGTCGACTATGATGACACTGTGAGAAAACAAGGTTGGGAGTTGAGTTGCTATATCCACGGCCCTTGTGCGGTCCCAGGCCCGGTACCTACACCTACGACGTGGTATTAGGGGGAAGCAGGACCTTATTTCCGATGCCGTAAGTTCAAGTCGGCTAAAGGCTCGTGTCTTGGAAAGGAGGACGCTACATCTGTGGTGGAAGTATGCGCGCTGTGCCCATGCTTATTCAGTAGCTGTCCACGCAGTATCTGTTGGTTGGATTTGCTTGTTCATATGGAAGCATGATATAGATGGTCGATATCTAACACCCACTGGCTTCGTTTCGTCTCCTTGGTTACCCCGGCTTACTCCTAGGACGACAACCCGGGCGCATTCGGTGCTTTTAGGACCCACGTTGAGTATGGTTAGACGGCAGAGCATTCGGTACAGAGTTTCCTGTGGTCGTGCGTGGTTGCTTGGAGGTGGAGCTGAGCGGCATGGCGCTTCTCGAGTTTAAGCTAGGGAGGCGCTTCGACCGGAGGAGAGCGGGTGGAAGGTGGAATTGGAAGTTGGCCTGCAGCATGGGTATGTACATGCCCCTTGTTGGCCCACGTCTCCAACACATCTTCCAACATCCAAGTGGCAAGTCATCTTGCAGTTCAAGGCAAGCCGCCTCATCCATTCGAGGATATGCCATCCTCGCCAGACATACTCTCTGTCACAGAGACACACAGCAAAATCGTCGCAGCAGATGCTTCGTGTCGGGCACGGGAGTCATTGCCGTAAAGAAGGGCGGGTACGGAGGTTGCTCCCGTTCTGCACAAATGCCGAAGCTTGGGGCTGCAACCAATCAATCACGGCGTATGGGCAGCTACCACTGGCAACTCTAGGGCCGAGATGTTGCGAGGTTGGTAACGTGGACCCAAGTGAAGGAATCGGCTCAGGCGTCGCTTTGAGTGTCGGTTTAGGTCTCAGCTTGGCGGACTACTACCAAGGCTGACAGTCGGACGAGGGATGAGCCATCCCAGAGCTAATCTGGGAGCCGCCCAGAGCAGTTGACTCATCGCACAAGACCAGATTGATCAGACACCCGACGACATTCCAGACACAGACGTCAACGTCGCGCCTGTCTTTTCTGTCTTGCCTTTGGATTACCGTTACATCGGCTGGCAAAGTAAGATCGCCCACCCGGATGAGCGAATTCGTTTTTTCGGCCGTGGTCCGTCAAAAACACTGCTGCAAGAATAAAAGAAGTTGCAGGGTGTGTTTTCGATCGCATTCTCAGACAATACCTTAGGGTCCATTCGTGGTCAGGGAGTGGTTTGAATATGTGAACACAATTGCGGCGTCTGCCCCCTCAAGAACACTCAGGCCCAGAGCTGCCGCGCAGTCCCCATCCGGCGCACGCCATGGAGATGTTCAGGAAGTGAAATGGGACTGTCCGGGAGAGGCACTTGGTTCTGGCCGTCAGTGTCTAGGCCATAGCGATATGCAGGTCCGGTAGCTCAGCCAGGCGCGCCATTCTGTCGATGTCAACTGGTGGGCCCGCTTTCGCTGATGCCAAGTTGGAATACTGCAACTTCCGCGTTGTCCTCCACTTGTATCCCAGTTGTATAGGTTAACAAATGCGTCGCTAGCGAGCGCCGTGGTATCCGAGCGCAGCGACGCGGTCCGTCGACGAGAACTTAGAGTTCCAATTGATCCTGACGCTGCCACCGACGCTGGTTTCCGACCGAGAAGCGTGGCGTTGAACCAGTGATGGAAGAAGATGGCGGGGCGGGAGGTATGTTAGTGTGTTAAGGTTCGAGAACTGATGGCGCCGGAGGGGCAAATAACAACGAGGAAACTACCTAACTCGGAAAAAGAAATGCTAAATACGTAAGTAGGACAACGAGGTACCGCAACGCGACAATGACTGTCGAGTATGGCAGCGAAGTACGAGGCGAGACATGGAGTTGATAGAAGACGGGAGCTTGTGGAGCTATGCGACATGGCATCTGCGAATACCCTCTGGCAGATGAGTGGGTTTGTTTGCAGGACTTTAACGACGCGGGTTGCCCGATGGCGGATCGACTTCCAAAGGATAAGCGATAAGCATGGCAAAGCATCCGTCCGTCAATCCTATTCACAGCCGTGGGTTCTGAACCAATAACCCAGCAAAACATGTTGCCCTGCATCGCCATGCGAAGTTGCCAGAGTTCCTCGGCCATTGCTGCTGCCCATGCACGTGGTGTGCGGTCGTTGCACCAGTTGAGAGTATTTTTATGCCTGCGATCTCGACATCTAGCCTTGCGACTTCCAGGTATTATTCTGCATCTTGATTCTAGCTCAGATATCTGAAGGCACTGTACCTGGTGCGAATGTCAACACATGACGGAGCACACGGTCGTAATGAACGGGATGCTACTTTTCCGTTGAACTGTGGGCGCCCTCTTCGACGTGACACTGATGGAACTGAACGTCCCCGAACGGACCCCCTTTCCACGTTGCAGACCAAGACTGCAATCCTAATTAATTGCCTACACAGGCCGCAAGTTGACCTTTGTTTCCAATGCTCCAAGTGACTACTATGGCCGAAGCTTGTGCTGAAACAATTGCATTGCCTTTTGGTCTGTGCCAATGTTGCGAGCGTATGCATGCAGTTTTAGTCCAGACCGAGCAAACTGCTGCGATCATCTAAGCGGGTAGCCCAATCCCACAGAAAGACCACCCCCGAGACGGCGACACTCCAGGACAGTCGATCGACACACAGCTCTCTAAGGAGGCAAAAATGACGACCTGTCGAAGGGACCTCGTTGTCAAGGACATCACTTTCCGCAAATCTTATCCTCGTTAAAGCGCTGCTGGCTTGTGCGTTGCAGGTGACACTTCCTGCCTTTTACTACAAAATCCCCTTGGCGTTAGCACGTTGCTTTGCGATTTGAGAGCGCCTTGCGAAATGACCAGTTCACCCTGACTACCCAAGTGTGCGAGGGAGTCTGCTCAATGCAGGAGGGTACACCAAAGCACTCCAATGGATTATACGGGTCGCTAAGTTGGCTATGTGTGCCAGGCTTGGGACCAATGCGAAATCTGTGGGTTATGTGTCTCGGTTGCAGGATCAAACTGATATGAAGGCCTGAGACTTCCCTCAAATCTTTCAAGGCATGTGAGGTCGCTGACCGAGACATCTGTCACGGAGTTCAAATCACAGGGCAATGCCCGACCTTTGGAACCGTGTTGACGATCAACAATTCAGTTGAGATTGACACACCATGGAAGCTTCCGACGGCCAGTGTCGCCGGATTTTGGTGACCAGTACAGTATTCCGTCCTAGCACTAACAGACTTACTCGGGAGGTTGGTTTCTATGTGGTTAGAGACTTCCCAATCAAACTGGCATTCAGCTATCATGTCTAGACATTCAACATATCTGGGGTATTCGCCCCGGTTGAGCGAAACTAATTGAAACCAAGGCTAAAAAGACAGGCAAAGGCAACTACTCCACGCTCTCCAAGACATCGTCAGCCTGAACCGCAGACGTGCACTCCTTGTGCCTCTTCCTCCTGCCTCGATCCCAGTCTCCACCCTCTTCAATCTCATTCCTCGCCCTCTTGATGGTCTCCTTACCCAGTGGCGAACTGCCCTCCAACGCCGTCTCATCCGTCAGACTGCTTATCGAGAACGACTCTCCGGAAGGCATCGACTCCGGCGTGGACACAAACACCATGTACGCGGCGCCAGCGGGCGCAGCGATTGTGGCTGCACCCGGCACCGCACTTACACCCATGACCGACACACGGCCGCCACCACTGTCACGGTCACGGTCACCGTCACCGTCGCCATCATCGCCACGATGAGGACTCGACCGCCTCGCCCGCTTCTGCGGATCCCCGGAATTCGTCCCCCCGCCATCATCGTCGACGGGGGGCAGGCAAACGCCTCGCCACCAGGAGCGACAAGGGACGCACGACGTCGCTCACCAGCACCTCGGCCCAGGCATTCTCAACGACGCACGAGTCCCAGTGGTACTACAGCGCCAGCGAGTCAGGCGGACTGTCCGGGTTGAAATGCACCTTGAGCCCGTGAAACGGGAGGATGTCATCGGAGGGCATAAACGTGGGAATGACATGCGTTTTCGGGTGAATAGCAAAGAGCCGCGCATCAAACAGCCTGTGGAAGTGCGCGAACAGGAGCAAGCCGTTATCGCGGCTCCAGGTCGCTGTCCAGGCCGTCGTGACGAACGAGGTGTCTTCGCCCGCGGGGTCGGACAGGCAGGACGACGACGACGACGACGACCCCGCCGCGGGAGGAGGAGGGTACAGGACGTGGCGCTTCCCCTAGACGATGTGCGCCGCCTCGAGGCCGACCCCCGGGGCTCAGCTCGATCCAGGAGCCGCGGAGGCCCGTAGCGGCGTACCAGGGGCTGATCTGCAGACATCGCGTGCGGAAGCTGCTCATCGTCGACTTGGCCTCCTGCGTATGCACGATCTGCGGCACGGGCCCTGTGCCGGCGGACGGGTCTTCGGTGGCAGCGGTAGCGGCAGCGTCGTCCTTGGCCGGGGAGCCGGATGCCGACCGCTTCGAGGGGGAGCGGCAAGCTGGGTGAGTGTGCGCGCCGGCATGGCACGCGGGCGCCGGGCGGCTTGATGGTGGCGTCGCCGTCGGTTCGTAGGAAGCGCGGGAGGAGACGGGGTTCGGGCCGCTCGATTACGGTGAATATCGATCTGACGAGGGATTAGCTCCGTGTTTCAGGCTTGCGACGGTCAGGTCAAGCTGGGCCCGGTGGGATATACCTTTGACGTGTTGGCGCCCGTCATCGCCATCGCCGTGGCCGCATGCGCCATCGTGGTGTCGGACAAGATACAGACGCAGCGTTTGACCCTGTTCCGGCTGCGGCAACCTGACCTCCGAGTCCAGCGACTCGTCTAGGAAAGTGAAGTCGGGGACATGGGCAGTGCAGGATGCGTTGGCCAGAGGATCCAACCAGAACGCGAACGTCTCGGGCGGTCCAGCTGCGAGTTGGAAGCAGAGTTGGAGCTCATCCCAGACGCCGGCGTATGTCAGCGACTGCTTGTCCTAGAAGACACCTGAGAATGGCCTGTTTCTGCGGTCCAGAAACCGAATGTTCCACCCGAGAGCGCGGGTGTCGCGTGTGACAGACATGTGTTGTCGTTGGGTGGAGTGCACTTCGGTGGCGGGGATCGGTGAAGAAAATGGCTCGGGAAACTGCGGAGTTGGTGTTGCGCACCTTGGCGAGGACGGGTCCCGTGGTAAATGCCCTGCGGCAGAATACATGCCGCGATAATTTCCTGTGTTGGAGGCGAGCGTCTCCACGGGAGAAGCCGGTCTTGTAATCACGACTTGACGCGAATAGGAGCATCGCGCCAGGCCTTGGCTGATCTGGAGGAGTCACGGGCAGTAACAGGGCTACAAATGCGCCAGGGGAAAAGAAGACTGCAAGGGTCAGAGGAAGGATCGTGAGATTGGAGGAAGTGGCGGGATTTGACTGTCGGAGATGGAAACTCGATGCTCTCTTACTTATCGTCGTTATCGGAGCTCAGAGGCAGGTCGGACCAGTTACAGGTAGTTTTCTCACAAATGTAGTAGTTTCTGTTGTACGTACATGTACCTTATCCCAATCGTGTTACGTTATGGTTTTCTTCGCTGTGCAAGTGAAGTCATCGCTGGCAGGCCATCGGACAGCTTCTCCGAGCCCCGAGTGGTGAATGACCAGGGCATTCGCCGGTTCGCTGGCTTGTCTCAAGATCCTCTACTACCTGCTGCGCTGACCGTTTCATTCTCTTCCACCGTGAGAACCGTCGTGGTTGCGACGACCCGATATGTGCACTTCAATTCAACATGGGATGCCCTGTTCGTCCGCTCCTTGCCTCACCGGCCACCTCTTCCCAAGCCACATTAACCGACATCAACCGAGACAAGCCATGTTGCTGACAACCCCGGTAACCCAGGTAGCCCGCTAGGTCCGTCTCCAGGCTCTCGGCATTACAATTCCCATGGCGATCCCAACCTCTCCAGAGTCCAGACGTCAACTTCCAAACAGGCCAAAACACGCCCTCCCCCTTCTTCCAGTCGGCAGCTCCGGAACCTTTCCATCCCGCCTACCTTCACCTTACTCAAGTACGCTGAGCCCGCAAGCGGATCACATTAGGCCGGGCAGAACGATGCTACCTGAGGGAGGAGGCTTGCGGGAAGGGGAACCGGAGGCGGCGTGGCCCGCCTGGAGGCGTGTGCCATGCTACCAGGTGCCACACCAAAGTAAAAGTCAACCAAGAACCACGACCAACCCAGCCGGGCTACCCCCAACCAATAAACCATCCGTCGTCGCCGTCGTTGGGGGCGATGTGGTGGCCGGTGCCCTCGGGCATGTGTCGGGTGCCGCTCGGATGGAAACCGCGCGGAGAAGAGATGGCGACGGTGGCTTCGAAAGAGCCTGGTATGTGTATGCTGGTAGAGGTATGACGGGTAGAGGTGGCGTGGGCCTCTGCCTCTTGGTAGACGTGCCGTGTCTGCTTGTTCGTCTTCTCCCGCTCCTCTCCAGTCTGGACCAGGATCTCCCGCGCGTCTTCGGCGTGCGCGTGACTTCTCTTTCCATCGGGGTCTCCATATGCTCCCTTGTCCTCCTTCTCCTCCTCCTCCTTCTCCTCCTCCTCCTTCCCTGCCCTCTCAACCCTCCACTCCTCGATCCGGGAAGCGTAGTAGCCTAGAAAGCGTAGGAATACCCCCTTATGGCTCTGCCAGGTCGCCGGCCACATCGGGTCCGGGTCGACGTCGTCGTGCTCACCACCGTCCGCCCGCAACGCCTCGTAGAGGGACTTCAGGCAGAGGTGCACTGGAGGTCATGGTCGACGGCATGAATCTTTACCATTAGATAGGCCGCGGTGGTGGTGTTGAGCTTGCCGACGGTCCTGACGTAGTTATAGAGCTGCCATCCGCGAACGACGCGAGCGTGGGTAGTGAATCCGTCGTTACTCCGACCTCGTGCGTATGCCGGTGGTGCGGAGTGATGCTTACCACCGATAGCGCCCGTGTCGCCACGAAGCGAGAATTCCAGGGCGTCGGTTCTGGGTTGTTCTGCTACATCGAGGTCTTGGTTAGCATGTTGGAGAGGGTGGAAGGTGGGCGAGCTGAGTGCGACGAATGCAGCCTTCAATATGCAAGAAAAGATTTCCCGAAGGTGGTAGTCCAGCGCGTAGGTCTCGGCTGGCTGCTCTCTGGGTCTGTCAGATGGCGGTAAACATAGGCTGGCTGCTATGTGCTCTTGCAGCACCCCGCCGAGAATGAGGGCTTTGTTAATCGGGACGAAAGAGAAGGGAGAAGCATTCGTAGTGTGTTGTAGCAAAGACAATGGAATCCAATGGAGACAAAGTTGGGTACGGGCGTCACACAGAGCTGGCTCAATAACCCCCGAGGCGAACGGAACGGGTGGAAGAGGCCGATGGTCCGGCCACGTGTTGTTAGGTTGGACCACGGCTATCCCCCACTTGAACTTCCGTCTGACGGCCAAGATCACGTCGGCGGAGGAGGAACAAGGGCACTGGCCCCCACGGCAATCTGCTGCCCAGGGACCGGTCAGGACGAGATTGTGACATTGGCGTGGGGAAGCCGATGCTAAGGAAGAGGACCAGTGGCTGTGGACCGGGTCGCAGGAGGCGGCGCATGTGCCGAAGGGAGCGCTGGATAAAGGGGCGGCGGGGGTTGCGCTTGTAGTAGGATGGTGCGCGGGAGCCCTGTGATGGCGTTATTTAGAGGGATGCCGAGGTAAAGAGAGACATACCGAACCCGAGAGATGCCACGACCACCCCATTTCCTCGCCCTCACCCTCACACCTGTCTCCCCTCCCCTCTCGTCGCCAAAACCCGACGCCTGCCGCAGCACTGCCTGCACAAGCCACAACGCTCAACCCCACCTCGAGCTGCAGCCAGCCACCCCTTCATCTCCCTCACCCTCCCTGGCTGAGGCGGGTTGAGGCGTGCGCGTTCGGCAACCGCTCGCCGGACGAGACGGCCGCGCACAGGCATGAAGTCCTTTGCTCGAGAAGTACCTGCCGCTGAGCGTCAACAGCTCCGCGTCGGTGCGGGCGGGCCAGACGGAGGCTAACGCCAGACTTCAGCAGGGCAGCGGCAGAAGGGCCACTCCAGCCACTTCATCTTGCGGCTAGCGTTGGCGTGGACCGAGGACCGAGGACCTGCGGCGACGGTTCGCTCGGGTCGAGATGGCGCGGTTCCGCATGCGGCTGCAGACCGACGGTAGTCGTGAGCGGGCGGCGTTCTTTGGAGAGTTGGAGCTTGGACTGGAAGGTGGTGGCGGACAAGGAGAAGCGGGCGGGCGGGCGCATCTGAATCATCGACCTGGCAGGACACGAGCCCGCCAAAGAGGGCAGCGCCGGCGCTGCACCTGTATCCTTGAGGTAGGACCTCCTCCGTCTCGCTGGAAGCATTTCCTCCACTTGTGCTGGCTGAGGTCACTTCTTCGACTCGAAGACGGCGGTCCTCCGGGCTACCGATGTCGAGGTGTAGCCCGATCCAGTGCCGCGATCAGATGCAAAACTCTATGACGAGGCTCTTCACCCAATTGTAAGATTCGGGGCTGTGTAAGCGCGGGCAGCTTGTCGTGCTGTGTCTCGGAGAAGTGCTTCTCGGCCTCAGCCTTGGCCTTGTCCAGCTCGGCGCGCGGTGCTCGGCCCCGAACGTCCCGGTTAGGGATTTCTCGAGGGCGTCCTTTTGGCGCTAAGGCGTCGGAGCTCGGGGTCGCTGTTGTTGGAGGAAGGCGTATATTGACTAGTGTTCCACCTTCACGTTATTAGGCTTATGCTAGCCGGTGGCTCGGGGAAGGCAGACTGTGTACGCGAAGCTTGGTGCCGTATCGTCAGCCGTTGTGGTAGACTCGGTCAACGAGTGTGATAAAGCTGGAGTAATAGAGGTCGTGGAGAAGGGCAGTTGCGCAACTGGGTTAAGCGTCGGGACGGATTAAGAGCCCACGGCCCGGGGAGGACGTCGGTGCTGGCAGGAGTTCTAACGTATAGGGTGGGAGAGCGTTTTGGGTTAGAGGCGGGTGTGAGCAGAGCCGGTGGTATAGCTGGAGGCGCACCGCTTGTGGTGTGAGGAGTCGTGACAACCTCGGTGGTGTAGTCCACCGGCATGGAGATGGGCACCACGGGCGTGATCGGTCGTGTTCTCGGCATGCTCCGTTCTCTGAACCCCCCGGTCTTGGGGTTTCCCGCCGAGCTCTGGCCGAGCTTGTTCGACTTTGTGGACGAAGCACCATTGCCGGGCCGCGAGAGCAGGTCCGATGTCTGGATCTTGGGCGCGTCGATAGTATGGTCACCCTTTCGGTGCGCCTCGTCGCTGTTGTCCTGCAGGTGGCAGCGGCTTTCGCCCCCCGGCTAGTCCTCGACCTTGTTACCGTCGCCGTTTTGGTCGGGGACAGACCGGTTCGGTACTCTAGCCATAACCAGCGTTCTGCACGCAAGACAAAAGTTGGCAACGTCTGTTTCGAGCTGGGCGGCGTGAGGCCCTTGAGGGAGGCCTGGGGTTGCGATGGGTATGAAGATCGGGACGGGTACCGGGCCATAGGGGAGGGTCGGAAGGGAAGGCCGACGTGCTAGGACCGCGAACCTGTCTGTCCAGGTTGCCTGGCCATATGGTCTTATAGAGGTGTCGTATTCACTGGAGTCAGATGGTCAGCAGCTGGACAGCAGGGCAGCCGGGCGTCTGACCCTTCTGGAAATAGAGATTCAACTCACATGGAGGAGTGGAGGATAGTCATCGACTCATCATGCCTCTCGGTCATGTCCAAATGTGTGCCGCGCTGTATCAATCGGGGCTAATGAGCGTTGCCGCCGACCCGGATCATGGATTCGACGTGGCTGCGCTTTGGGGTAGCGTGACTTCTTTGGCTGGCGCTCGCTGTCGGGCATGGCATGGTGTAGCTGATGGGGCGCGTACAATGCTCGGATGATCGCATTTGTAATGCGGTCGGTGTCATGTCTACCCGGTTGCAGGCGAGGCACCGAAAGGCTGTTGGCAGGGCAGAGTATACAGTGGCAGATACCAGAGACTCCAACTTTGAAGGCTCCAGCGTTGCGCGACGCAACTGACGTCACTCTGGACTGGATGAGGTAGTCCCAAGGCTAAGGTTACCTGAGCTGCAATGTGGAAGCGGGCCGCCAGCTGCCAGCTGCCAACTGCAATAATGGTTCGCGCACAGACCAATCAGGATGCCAAGCAAACGGTACGTCTTTCTCCTGGCAGAGTCATCTGCAACCGCGCACTGTCTTCAGACCGAGATCATCTGGTCGGGCCTCAGTCAATCCCACCGTGCGTCGTCTGAGTCATTTCGACAGATAGGCCGCTGCCTCGCAATCTTGGACGTTGGGTGTCAGCCGCGCCTCCCATAAGACATCCAAACCCCACGCGCGCTGCCGCAGTCCCAAGCGACCATCGCAAGCGCCATCTCACCACCTGGCATCGCCCTGAGGCCATTGCCCTTGTCGAGAAGCTAGAAGCTCCACGCCTACGAGCGGCTTTGCACACGTCGATATCCAGTTCCACCCTCGTTCGACGTGACGACAGACAGCCATGTCGACGTCTTCGAGCAACGACACCTTGCTCGCCTTCTCCGAGGCAGCCAACCAGACCGGCACGCAATCCCAGACGGAGACGGCCACCCGCGCCGAGATTGTCCACCTCCTATACCAGATCAAGGCCGCTCCCCTGCCCACCAACTTGGGGAAGGTCACCCGCGATCTCGTACTCGGTCTCCAGATGATGTGCGGCGCGTGCGCGGAGATGTTGGAGACGTCGGAACACGGCACGAAGAACGGGGGCACAGACAAGGACGACGACAATGTCTCCTCGGACGGGACGCTGGACGGGATGTGACGTGGCCGTCTCTCGAGGTTGGCACTCACCGTGGTACGCTACATGGTTGGCCTAGTCTTGAGGGGTGGCGAGAGTGTGATGCCTGGCAAGTCAAGTGCTTAACGCTCGGTGGTCGGTTGAGGGTCTCGGCATCGCTATGCTACTCAGCCGTCAGTGGAATATCTTTAGAGGGAGCTCTTATCTTTCTTGGTGGCCAAGAGGGCTTGTAGGGCTTGACGGACCAGAAGGACTCAGGTGGACGGAGAGGACGTGAAAGACATCGGGGGCCTGGAAGCCCTCCAGCACCCGAAGCACTCTAATGACTTGACGGGCCAATCCCAAGGAGGTCGTCGATTTGGCGCTGGGCGGCGGCAAGGAGGAGGGAGGAACTGCCTCAGGAACGTGTATTAATTAATTTTTTCACGGACTGTAATCACCTCACGGTACGCAAAGACTTGGGAGCTAGCCACGTTCAGACACGGCATACAAACTGTGGCATATTCAACCCCCGTGCTCTGGTCCCAAGTATCCTCGCTACCTTACTCGTGCGGCTCGGCCATGTCTCCCTTGCTGTGATGCGCCAACGTTGGCGGCCCTCCCAACCCTCCACATCTATCTTCCACCCATTCCACCAGCGCCGAATCTCGCGAGGTCCCTATCTCGCAAGGGACTAATGCATCTGCTAACCCTAATACAGAATTGCGCACTCAAGTCCTCAACATTTAGATGCATCTCACTGCTTACGAGGTCACAACATACAAGTCACGAGGCGGAACAGGCAGAAAGTACCTCCCGGGAGCAGCCGCAACAGCGAAAGCTGAACTCTCATTGAAATGATAAGAATATCCCGCCGACAAGGCACGGCAACCACATACCTCCGAAAAAAAAAAAGTAGAAAAAAGGGATAAAAACAGAGCTGCATGCCAGCGAAAATCAGGCGCTCTTGGTTGGCCTGGAAAAATGCCCTCCCTGTCCTGGACCTTGCTCTTCACGTTGTCGCTGGTGTCCGATGACTCTACCTCCAGCGCAATCGTCTTGCCCGACCACGTCTTCACGAAATTCTGCATACCGCCGCGCAACCGGAGCACTGGATGTTGTGGTCCGACAGGGTACCGCCATCCTCGAGCTGCTTCCCGGCGAAGACGAGACAACTCCTCGTCCGTCTCCACGTTCTCCACTATGTCCGCCACCGCGCCGCACATCTTGGTCAGGGCATTGGGCGTGGAACCTAGTCCGCATGCTGGCCATATCGCCCGGCAGCTCGGCCAACTCCACCTCCCGCAGCAGCGGGGCGACTTGGTTCAGGCGACGGAGCAGGGAGGCAAAGTGCTCGCGCCGGGCGGCGTCGTAGTCGGCGGCTGGGGCCGCCACAATTGTCCCCCAGCTCCCGGATACTCTCGCCCTCGGGCTCGTTCTCGCCCCGAGCCTCGAATTCCTGGCTCCACTCACCAAATGTCTCCTTCTCCACCGTAATCCCGGAGGGTTTCTCTGTCGCGGGTGGCCAAGGTTCGTCAGCCGTTGTCGCCGAGGACTTCTCAGCCCGGGCGACAGCCAGGATGGTCGCCTCCTTCGTCTCCTTCTCCTCCTCGTACAGTTTCCGCAGGCGGACGATGTCCTTGGTCGTGGGCAAGGCAGGATCCTCGGCAAACCCACGCTCGGACAGCACCGAGCGCCACAGCGCCTCCACCAACTCGGCGAACGGGACCCGGTCGGTATTGACCTTGGCGCGCAGAAGCTGGCCGATACTCGTCAGAACAGGTACACATAGTACGGGCTGCGGAGTTTCTTAGGGGTTTCGCAGCGCGGAACGTCGATATAAACGCCGCGCTGTGCTTGGTCTTGGCGGCGCTCTCATGTGCATCCCGGTCCCGAGACTCGTGTGCGCTTGTTGTCTTCATTGGCTTGTGCTGCTCGTTCCCGTGAGCTCCTAGCCAAGCTCGGCAAGGCCGCAGATTTCACCGTCGGGCGCGGAGGTAGGACAGGGTGGTTGTTCGAAGACCCGGAGAAAGCGTCACTGGCGGATGACCGCGAAGCTCAGGTCCGAAGATGAGTCGCTGTCGGCGAACGACGCGTGCGCCAATGTGGCGGCGCACGAGGCGGCGGCATATTGCTCCGCCTGTTGGTGCGCGGCGCCGAGCTGGGCTTGGAGGGCGGACAAGTTGAACGTCAGCAACGAGTTATGCTCCAGGAGGGTTAAGTAGGGGAACTGAGCTGCAGTGGCTGTCAGGTCCGCGATTTGAGCCTCGAGGTCGGAGATCTGTGCCGTGAGGGCGGGAAGTTTGGCCGCTTCCTAGGCGAAGGTGGTGTTGGCGGTCTGCTGCGCCGCGAGGAGCTGCTGGAGCTTGACGAAGTCCGTGGGCGGGGCTTTGAGCTTGGCGTTTACGGTGGACAGGCCGGTGAGTTGGGACTTCGGCGTGGAGAGGCCCGACTGGGCTGTCGCTTCGAATGTCTTGAGGGATTCGACGGATGACTCGAGTTCTGCCGTCTTTGTCTGCAGGGCGACGAGCTCGGATTGCAGGTTGTCGCGCTCAACGGTCAGGGCGCCGGAGAGGGGGATTTGGGCAGCTTTCTCGAGGCTCAGGGTTGAGGACTTGGTGTCGGACTCCTCCAGCTGGGACTTCAGGGCGTCGTCCTCGAGTGGAAGTTGGAGCGCTGTCCGCAGAGGTGTTGAGGCAGTCGTTCCAGGCGCTCCCCTCACGCTTCTCACGCCCCCGGAATGGCTTGCACGGGAGATGGTCAACTAGTGCATTCCATCAACCTCCCGACTCTCCCCAACAAGACGAAGTACCCCAGCAGCAAGAAGCAGCATCCCAGTCGCAGGATCTGGCACAAGATAACGATCCACGAGTTCCCTGCTTCTAGAGTACGTCCCCTACGTACAGGCACGACGGCTGGATGTGCTGGATGGTGTAGGCTTGACGGTCTCGGGCTCGCCTGTGTCGGCGTCGAGTGCTTTGGCGGCATGGAGTGCTGGTCGGAGCGGTAGTGGTGGGGGAAACAACCGCACCGTCGAGGCCGTGCCGCTCGGCTTGAGCCAGGCAATGCACACATGGCCATTGTGGAGCCAGGGCACGTCCTGCGAGGCAGCTAGGTAATTTTGAGAACAAAGGCCGAATGCTGAAGCGGTGCACCCACTCCCACACGTCCTCGGCCGGCAACGCTTCTGCTTAGTCTGCAGCTCCGGAGGCCACACAGTTCCTGCCGGGGCCGCACACGGATAGAGACGTGGGGAGAGATAGACGGAGCGCCAAGCGGAGCGTTGGCCCTTACGTCAGCGGTCGTGAATGCAGCGTTTCCCGTTGGCGGTTGTGGCGGAAGCTCGCCGAGTCCGTCGAGGGCGACATCTTCGACGATGCTGCCTCTTCTTCAGCCCACACTCGCTGATGACAACACCCGTCAGAAGGTAGGTGCCGTCCTGGCCCGCCGCCGAGCCGGAACAACGGACATCAGCCCTGCCAGCCACACCATCACCGCGCCGACGACAGGCCAGCCAGGCGTGGTTCCGTCTCCTCGTCAGGGGGATCTTGAGGTTGCCCTTGATCATCTTGTTGTTCAGGTTGTCGAAGATGACTCCGAGCCGATCCATGTCTGCGAGGCATAGCAGAAACGGGGTGTTCTGCGGCAGAGTGCGGATGTTGACGGTTCCCAGGTGGGGTCGGAACTGCTGCGAGGTCGAATCACTTAATGATCTCACCGCGGCTGAATCGGATTGAGGCCTCTCCGGCGCGCGTGGGATCGAGTTGGAGACCAGGAGGGTCCCGCTGGAGGGCCAGGAACTGGGGGTGGGCCCCGGTGGAGACCTTCGCAGCCGCTGTGTCCGGCATAACCCCCGCGGAACTGGTGCTCGTCGTACTGGGTGAGTGTGAATGCATCTCCGACCTCCGTGATGCCCTAATCTCTGAGGGGGGGTTTTGTCTGGGGGTGCTCGGCCATCTGCTTCCGCAGTGAGATCGCCCTCCGCATCGCTGCGTGGTTCATCTGTTGTTGGGTGTTCTCGAAGTGGATTTTGATCTGCCAGATCATGGTGTGCAGAGGGCGTAGTCTCAGGTTGTCAGGGAAGCTGCTGACCAGGATCCGGCCGAAGTAGAAATCGAGGGTCATGCCGTCGAGCACGATCGAGAAGGCGTGGTGGCGGCTCCTCTCCAAGATCCCAACCTTCTGACAGTAGTCCCTGAACGCGCTGTACTCGGCACCAGAGACGTCAAACATCTCTCACCTGAAATTATGCCCCTTGTCGTAGATCTTGCTAAGGTCGGCTAGCTTCCTTAGTAGGGAGGAGTTCTCGTCGGCCGGCAGGGGTTCCTGTGCCCTGGATGGCTGCGAGCCGCACCGAGGGGAGCGTATGGGGCGAAGAGGAATGGATGTGCCGGTTTTCGGATGGGTTGACCATACAGAGCGGGTGGTGCGACGTGTTGGCCACCGATATGTTGGCGATCCCGTCCTCGCTAACTATGATCCGGGGCTGCGACATCCGGATGGTCCGCGCCTCAACCGGGAGCATGCGCGTGTTGGGCGCGATGCCCTGCCGGTCTGCTTGATGACGGAGAGAGAGGGGCTGGGGTACCCAGGCCGAGGCGGTACTCCTCGTCGCGGTGCGTGGTTGGCGACCCCGCCGAGGCACGTCAGCTCGAGGACCTGCACGGTGCCGTCGTGGCCGACTAGAACGCCGTTGCCGTGCCGCTGCCGCTACCGCACTGCGCGCTCAGGTTGGTATCGAAGACAGGACCATGGGGGAGACGGACCTCGCGGCCGCGGCCAATCAATCCGCCTTGGATGTGCTAGCGGAGGCGCGGTCGGTTTCCCGCTTCACCTTGAGGGCGGCGGCAAGGTGCCGAGGTCAGTTGACCGGACGTCGGGGGTCGGTGTGAAGCCTACTTGAGAGGGACCGACCGGTGGAGGTACCCGAGGAGGCGCTCCTGCCATGGCTTTCTAGACCAGGACACGGAATCGGGGTGGGAGGGATACTGCTTGTGAATCTTGGGACCATGATGTTGCCACGTCCGCGGCTGAGTGCCGGTGCGCGATTGGCATCCCGAGGAGAGGCATATGCTTCTCTAGCCTGGAAGCGGACTTGATACCGAGAGGGGTCAATGAACTGTTTCTAGACCCAACATCCACCAACCGACTCCCACCCATCCCGTCCTGCCGGCAACGCCGAACTGTCACCAGACTTGCATAAACCGTCAGGTAATGTCGGCATGGGGTAGTAACCAAATGGGCAGCGGCCGAGGTAGCCGCAGACCTCACTCGATAGACCGCGGGCAGCGCTATGTCAGGCCGTTACCACCCACGTACATCAGCAGCAGGTCGAAAAGAGAGTCGGGAGGTCGGGAATCGAGTCGGGCGGTTGCCCTGCGACGGTGTGGCTGGATTGAACAACATGATTAGAAATCTGGACATGACTGATATACGACGTACGGGCTGGCTGGGAAGTGGCACGTACCCAAATAACCTCTCACTACCCTATCGCATGTGCGCAAACACGTCTTCTCGCCGCCCAGGAGGCACTGGGCCCAAATCGGGGTGATCATCTGGGAGAAGTCCTGGATTGTATCTGTCATTGTTGCGCGGCAGCTTGGAACGTCGCGGTGTCCGGCACAGTCTCCTTTGCTCTTCTTCCCGCCGTTCCGGGATCCTCGCACGTTCGTGAGAGGCGGCTTGGGAGATAGACCACTGCTCGGGGGCAGTTGTAGGAGCCTGTGTCGAGCTGCTGTGCTGTGCGACGGCGCTGAAGGAGGTTTGTCTGTAGCGGCATCGGGGACGTGGTCGGTCAAAGCTCTGCCACTTGCCCACGGCAGGTACGAGCCCCTCAACGTGCGTGGCTCTGATCGTGAGGCACTCATGCAACTCGGTGAGATGCACACGTGGGAGCGCTCAACATCCCACCACCAGTTTCTGCAGCCTGGCCTCACAAGACACCTCATAATACACCGAAGCTCACAGCCACCTTGGCCGTATGAGGCTCTCCCGCGACCTCGTCAGGCAAGGAGATCCCTCGCCGCCCGCTTCTTGGCGCGAAACCGCACCTTCACCTCCGCTGCAAGCACATCTACCCGGCCCATCCGTACCCGTGTCCCCTCCTCCCGCCCTCTCCCCTCCTTGCCCTACGCCTTGACCTGTAGTGATTTGTGACCAGAGCGTCTCCGCTCCACGTCCGCCACGGCATGTTTGCCGCCGACAATTGACGAGGATCTTATCGACGACCTAGTCCATGCCACCGTGGCACCGCCCCTATTGCCGAAGATGTCGAGGCAGGTCGAGCATGGAGTAATGGCGATGTAGACGATGTAGAGGTGCCAATACCTGAACTCGTCAGTGCCAGTCTGCCTTGTGATGTTGGAGGGGCAGCCGTCCGCGCGTGGGTAGGATGGAGCGCGTTGTGTCGAGGCTCGAGCACGTTATTGACGCCGACCAGCAGCGATAGTAACAGTAACCTGATCCCGACGACAAGACCGCCGGCACCTTGGGGGCCAAGGAACCTCCCCGAGACAAAAGCGGCTGGCCGACGGACGGGCGGCGACCAACAGCAACGGGGTGTGCTGGTTGCCGGAGGACTGTTGATGTTGCGGGATGAAGGATGGCACTCGAAGAGATAGCTCTGGGCCGAGTCTTCGTATCGTAGACAGGGTGTTCTTGTCGGGTTAGAGCAACTACGCTCTGGGCGGGTGGCCATGTCGCCGCCGTCCTGGCGGCCGTTGGACATCGCGATGAGCGGAATGCGGTCGACGAAGCTCTGGTAGACTGCAGTGGCTCGTTAATTGCAGATTTGTAGGAATCGCAGGCTTGCAGGAATCGCAGGCTTGCAGGAATCGCAGGTCTGCAGGATCCACTTGGCACTACCCCTTCCGCATTGATTTACAATGATGTCAGAACTGCCCTACAGCTATCCCCAGCCAACGGCCTCATCACTGCCCGCCTGCCAATCATCGGGCTGCTCATCATGTCCATCGTCCGCGTCCCTTTCATCCTAGGACGCCACGGCATCCACCGACGGTAAGCTTGGCGCCGGGGATCCCATTGAGGAAGAAATCGAACTTGGAGATGTGTGAGAGGTCGGAAGCCATGATGGTATTTGACGGTTTACCTTGAGAGGTCCTCGTCTCCTGTGTCTCCTTCTCCACAATCACTTCCGGCGTCATGAGGACTCCATCGCAATACTTGATCATACTGACTATGGAACAGAATCTGGAGGTTGGACAAGCCGTCCATGGCTTCCGGGTAGACGACGAGACCCTGGGAGTGTCGACATGCGGGGCGGATTCATTATTCGAGCCAGGAAGTCATCCCGATCCCAGGCAGCAGCAGCCTCCTGACGCGGTCGGACGACATTGGCCACTTTCTTCTGCTCCGTGGCTGGCGAGCCCTACTCCTCACGGATTCTCGTGGATGAGGGCCCCTGACTGACTTTGGGGTTCAACTCGAGGCCCAGTCGATTCTGTCCATATCGGCAAGCCCATCGGCCTGGGCGGTGAGCTCCGGCGCGTGGCCGAGGAGCAGGTGGGTGGTGCTATAGGCGTACGCGGTGTTGTCCTTGTAGAGGGTGTAGAGGCGGCCACTGTCGCCGGACAGGGCGATGGCCGAGATGCCGAAGGGGCGTAAGGCGAGGTGGGAGTCGGGCTGGCGGGTGTAGGAGGCCGGGGTCGGGTGGGCGATGCGGTGCGATCTAGGGTTGCTCTGGGTGGTGCGGATATCCCGGAGCTTGACCGACGAGTCGGCCTCGCTCGCTGAGAGGAGGAGGTGCTCCTGACCTGGCTGGAGCAACTCGATTACTGTTACCGACATTTCGCGAGTCGGCCGGGGGCTTCGCTCCGAGACGCTGTGTCGGAGGATATCGCGACCGAGGAGGGAAGAGATCTGCCGAGGGGCGCATGCATAACCATAACCCCAAGATATTCGACCTGCCCAGCGATAAGATCCAGTCGAGCAAGCGATACAGTATAAGGCAACGCAATTCGGACTAAAAGGCAACGCAAAAGACACAGAGCCGCTTGTTTAGCAAGCCATGCCACATCGTCGAAGGGCTCGTAGTCCCCCAATCTCGCTTTTCGGGCTCCCGGACGACAGGCAAGAAGCCCAGCGTGCGGTCGCTCTCTGGCCCCGGCACAAGACGTCTTGCACTGGCGGTTGTACCGCATCGTGCCGGATGTTTGTGGGGCGTTGAGGATGTGGCTGGAGGATGGGACGTGCCTCGAAGCGGAGATGGTGTTATCCTCGCCGGCAGTACTCCGGTTCGCCTTGCCTCCCTGTCATTGAGCTGCATCACTCACTCTCCTTCATTGCTGAGCTTCTGTTGGGTTGCTGTAACGTAAGACTTGTCCTCGGCTTCTGAGGAGTCAGTCGAATCGGCTCTCAAGATCTGCGATGACGTCGCTCGTCATGCTAGCCGAGGCCAACGGGTCTTACTGTCATCGGCCCCTCCCACAAAGCACGGTAACCATTCTCATCGTCGTTGCCGTCCAAAACACCAGCTCAATGGCTGCCTAACGAGGACACTTCGGTCTCGTCGATGGCCTTGTTGCCGTCCTCGCTGGCACCATCCTTGTCGATGGTCTCGTCGATTTCTTCCCCGTCGGCGTCCTCCTCCGGCGTGATTGCCATGGGCGTCGCTGTTTGAGTCTTCGTTCAGGCGCTGGAAGTTCCGAGATGCGGGCGCCCTTCGCCTTGCGGACCTTGAGTGCCTCGGCGCTCTTGACCCAAGGAGGAGCCTGCCGCACTTCGAGCTGTCGCAGGCCGGGGCCATCGTTCTCTGGCCTCGGTGAACGGCTTGACTGCTGTGGCGCGACTCTGCGATCCGATGTCTGCGTAGGCTGCATGTAGCTCGGGGTGTCCGTACCGGTACAATGGGGAAGGGGAGGGTAGCGGCGCCTTCACCGATCACGCAACGGGTGCCATGCGGTTTCCAGCGTCGGAGTGGGCCCTGCAGTTCAAGTCCCAGCTCATGCACCCGCTTCCGCTTCTTCGTCTTCCCACCCTTGAAAGTTCTACCACTATTCCTCCTTCTGTACAAGAGGCATCCCTCTCGACCATCACATTCAATGCTGCGTGCGCGAGGCGAGAGTTGGCCCGGTCTCGCCCACAACCACCGGCCCTGATACACACCAACACAACAGAGCTTCGGTGTCTCAGATGTGTCTGGCCAGGAAGCGCGCCAAGTTGAAGGACGTTGCCATGTCCTCGACGTGGAGCACGGTCGAGTCGAGGTCAATAAACATGGTATCGGCAATGATCTTCGCATTGAACTCGTACTCATCCTTGGCGTTGAACTTGATGCGCAGCGGACGAAATCCTTTCCTGTTGGTCTCCGACCGGCCGGTCGATACTTGAGACGTAGTATCTCATTCCGAATCGCCGTACTAACCTGTCTCTTGCTGGCAACCGTCGGGCAGTTTCCGTCTCGGCGTGGTAAAGCTTAGTCATGCCCAAGATGTCCACCAACTCTAGGCGGTACTGGAGATTGCCATTGTCTTGTTGAACCGAGCTGAGGCGGTTCTCGGCTTCGTTGTCGCTCTCCTCGACTTCTTCGTGCCCCGCCCGATTGGGAGCCGAGATGGATTGCCTGGATGGTGTATTTGAGTCCATGGCGCCGAAGATATGACGGCCGGGGGTCCCTGGGATAATACGAGTTACCGGCTGGGTTACGCAGCTGCCCTAGGGTGATGAGCGGAAGGACTGTTGGCTCGAGTCGGACGAAGTATCCGAGCTGAACCATGCACCGGAACTCAACCGAGAGACACCGTAAGTAGTAAAACATGGCAGGGGGGGCTGAGTAAGAGGTTAATAACGTCGTGCTTAGTGACTGTTGACGACATACTAGGCACCGCACACACGTCAGGCTGCGGCTCCGCCGCGCCGACACCCTCGCGCATTAGCCTGGCTCTGAGCCCCGGCGCGACCGTTTTCTCTGACCGAACCAAAGTAGGGCGTGTATTGGCCGGCCAGCGTGTGGCTTTTACCGGCTTGGCCTGCTTCCTCTTGTCGCTCGACAGGGCGTTGGCCTCGCACGTTGTTTCCTGCAGCGAGCCGAACAGGAGGCGATGGAGTCGCCGCACTGGACTAACTGAGGTTCGCACTGGGAAATGACGTGCTGCATGTCGATGAGGCCGAACATGCCCTTCTCGGGCAACCAGATGAGGAGCCAAGACTCTTGGGCATCCCAAAGCAGGAGTCGGTTTGTGGCGCCGCGGCCCTGCCCTGCCCGCTGACCAAGTAACGCTCCAGTCGACAAGGCATTACCGCAGACGGCGAAGTTCTGATGGTGCTGACCTTCGTACTTCGCGCCCAGGCACTGGCGGCAGACCAACTGTGCAGACAACCGCAGCCAAAGAAGACAGGGGGTCGAGCTGGGACAAGCCCAGACGATTACCCGCAGGTTGTCCTGCCCTTCCGGGTGCCACGCCCACGCAGTCGCCCGGCCTGCCCGCCACGACCGTCTCTACCTCGTACTCCGAGAAGTCCATCTCCACCATCTGGGCGAGTTTGTCGCGGTATGGGTGGTAAACGTGGCCCCAGCACGATACCCGGCCGTCAGGGAGTCGCCGAAGCTCCCTACGGAAAAAGGTTCTGAGATAGTCCGTTTGCCTAGCGTGGAAAACGAATGCCATACGCGTCGCTGTGTCGCATTTCGTACAAGAGGAAGTCCCGGGAGTTGTCATTGTCGTTCCTGCCATATGCGTACGCCATCAACTGGACGTATTCAAGCCCCTTAGCAGAACTTGAGGAAGCCCCCAGCCCAGACCTGTTCCTTCCTCATGCCCTCCTACACGCCCTCCCTCATGCTGCTCCGGTGCCTTTTCCTGGTCGCTCTTCTCCCTGTTCTTCCTTATCTCCCCGCTATCATGACAAGACGTTCACGACAACAGCGGCCATGCTTGCTGCTGAATCATCGTGGAGAGCCAACAAAAGTGTGGAGGACGTCTCGCTCGATGACGAGTGTGCTTTAGCCTCGATGAGTGGGAGTCGAGCCATTTCGTTCCCTCCCTGCGGAGTGACAAGTGGGACCTCACCGCCGCGGGACCCAGACTTCGTTCATCGTTGTTTATCGTGTCGTCAGGGAGCGAAACTCTGACGATAAAGTCCTCATGCGAAGGATGGGCGTTGTGGATGTCGTCAAAAAAGGAACCGAGCGAGGATTTGGCAAGAGACGTCCCTGGGGGTACAAAGTTAGCTAAGGTCAAGGACGAACATGGTCAAGATGGCGGCTTGGGACTCACCGTGCTCCAGCACAGAACGGACAAGGAGGGCAGGTCTGAATCCTGCGAGTCCACCCTCCCTTGCGGCAAGTCTATTGGCGAATCCTCTCCCCAGGTGTGCCGTCGTCATGTCCCTGCCAGGCCTGCCTTCCAGGGGCCGGGACTCCGGAGCCCGGTGCCTACCCCTAAGTCTCGTAGTAAGGTTCTGGAGTTGGCATTTGGGGCTCTCGAGCATCTCGACCTTGGTATGAATAGCTGACATAGTGCGGCCGAACCTGCTCATGCTGCCTCTAGCTCTGGGTGACACGACCCTGGTCGGAAAGTCCGCCGACCTCCCGCCCGCACGACGTCGGGGTCCGTCATCTCCAGCAGGGCGTTGAACGCCAGATCGACCTGGCCGCGGCTGACGCGGAGGACGGCGAGGATGACGGATGCGCCGATGCTGGGCAAAGCTTCCTTGAGGATCTGCTCGTTCTGCTGCTGCTCGCTGGCGGGCCGTTGACAGGTTGGTCGACATGCCAGGACCTCAACGTAGAGTGGTGTAGATGGCACTATCGATCGGGTTGGGCATAGCTGTATGTACATACATCCTGGTGGGTTCACCATCCTGTTAGCTCAAACACCGTGAAAGGCCCTCACAGCCTCACAGTGTGAATGTGAATGGACCAGACGGCACCTGAAACCGTAGGCCCCTGGGCAGCACACGCGGAAGGGCCGGGACGGTTTGCAGCCGGTATTATTGGCACGAAGACCTGGCACTCTCTTCATTTTTGAAACTGCTATTCCGGGAGAGTATTGACGGTCCCTCGCTCCACCTACCGGCGCCTTGCACTCCCGGGAGCGCGCCTGGATCCTCCTTCCCGCCGCGCCACCCGGCCATCAAGTCGTCGCGGCACCCTCGACTTCGGGATAAATGCCCCAGCACTCTCCCTCGCAGCCTGGTTGCACTCATTCTCCAGCTCGATAAGCGTGCGGTTCAGCTCGGGCGTGAGCTCGGCCTCCTCGGCGCGCAACTTCTCCACCTCCCTCAGCCGCTCGGTGATCTCCTTCTTCTGCTGGAGCTGGGACGACTGTGTAGCAACACGTCAGGACCTGCTGTAGTCACAAGCGAGGAAAAGGAAGAATACCTTGTTATCGTCGTAGCCCACCCTATCTTCCCCCAGGCCAGGCTGGCCAGGCAGGAGGACCGTCGAGCAGGCGACGAGGCTGGAGCAGCTGATCCTTCCGCTTGGCATTACCTCCAGCTCGGCATCTTCCTCGACCAGCATTCGGAGCTGTATCAGACATGCATGCCTCGCAAACTGGCACAACGAAGCGTGATGCAGGGCGCCCGTGCGATTTGCCCACATCACCTTCATCTGTTGCCATGAGGGACCATATCCTGCTCTCCCAACTCACGCCCATCCATGGCGCCTGGCCGAGCTCTGGCGCGCCGGATGCGGCGGGAACGGCACCACATCCGGGGACGGGCCTGAGGATCCTAGGCCGGGTAGCCGCCTTACCCAGACGTCAGAGGCTGCGGAGCTCCAAACTGGCCCGCTGCCGGGGACTGCCCTGCCGCAGCGACATTCCCGCCTTGGCCGACCTCAAAGGCCTGTGCAGCATAAGCCCTCTTCTTCTTGCGGTCGTGGTCTGTAGCTGGTGCGCCCCCCACCCCCCCCGCGAGGGTGGAGGCGGCGGCGAGGACTCGTCTCCGTCATCCTTGACCTTGGTCCGGGTAGGGAGACGGCTGGCCATAGGCGCAGTAGCCGATGTTGGGTGGACGATCTCACGGTCCCAGAGAATCTTGGCCGGGTTCGGGCAGGCGTCTTTGATGGGGGCGGCCCAGCGACAAAACGCTCCACGCGATCGTTCGAGCCCGAGGATCGTCGCAGTGTCTTGCAAATATGATGGCGTTGCCTCCTCCTCTGTGTATGTTCCCCGGCTCCTTCGGCTGCTCTTGTCCTCCACGATGGCCGAAGGTTGGCTGCATCTGGCCAGCGTATGTTTGTGCAGCCTCGCCGCCAGATTCTCTGACATTGTTCCCCAGGCTCTCCCATCTCTAGACGTGTCGATGGCTTGACGAGAACAGGCTTGGCGACGGGGGGGGAGATCGGGTGTGGGTTGTCGATCGATGTTGCGAGCGGATGAACCGCCGTCGGCGACGCTTGCCACTTTTCGAGGACGGTAGAGGGGAAGGGCTAGAATATTGCTACTAGTGAAATGCCATTGTCAGCTTTCCCGCACACTGGTGCAGCGAGAACTTGGAAGATGGTTGAACGTACTGTGCCGTCTGCCACGTCATAGCGTGGTTCCACGACATCGTGCTCCGTGTGTCCTTCGCTGCGCTTCGACGTCCCAAGAGATCGGGAAGTGGATGCTTGCTGCCGACGAGACTTCTCATGCCTCATGCGTGCTGCCTGCTGCCCGAATCGAGGAAACGCGACACTTGTTCCGTCGCCCCAGCCCGAGGTTGGACCGGGGTGTCGATAACAAGATGACATGGACCAGGACGCCGAGGGCGAAGCTATGTGTCGCATGTGTGTAGCCATGAGCCGAGAGCTGCCTCTCCACGTCCGAGTTTGTCTGACTGTCTAAAGAAAACTGGAAGTTTGGTCAACATACGCGAACCTGGAATTGAGAGGTTGCGGGGTTGGTCTGATCTTCCTGGCTGGCACTTCGGTTAGCGCATTTTCTCACAGAAGGTAGCCTTGCTGAATCGCAGAAAGTTTTATTCTACAAAGACGGTGTCGGTACTTGCGAGGAGGGGCCCTGCTGGGGCAAACCCACAGTCTTTGCCTCCCTGGTGCCTTTCCAGCTTGCCCAGCCGATATGCTCAACCTTTCCTTTAGGATGCCGTCCCGGCGTCCGGCGCAGAGTGCCGTCCCCAAAGCTCCTACTTGTTCCATGCATGGAACGAGGACCAGAACACCAGGATCGCCAGGGCAGGCCAGCGGAAGAAGCTGATTTGCATCAAGGTGCTGATGGAGGACGCCGCCATCTTCCTGCGCCTGGGCATGAAGACCAAGAACTCGCCACCCTCGGTGCGCAACGAGAGACGAGTGACGAGTCGCGTCTGCTTGCTATCTCGCCATGATGTAAGTCCAATGGGCTTATGGGGCGGATCCGATCCGGGATGCGTAAGGCTAATCTTTGTGTTGCCAGAGCCCAAGTCCTCGTACGCCAACCACCGAATTCTCTTCCTCAATGCCGACCCGTACAGCCACTGTCAAACGGAACAAACCCACCTTAGGACCTCTGTCCAGAGCGCCGGCTTAAGAGGTCGATCTCCTTGGAGTGGCCTGCCAGGATTCCGCTACGAGAACTCCCCTTCCAGAACCCTGCCTTCGCGGCCAGAGCGTCTTCAGTAGATGCGCTCCAAACTCGCTCCATCTCCGAGACCACACCTGCGAGCCATGGTACGAGGAGAGGTCGAACATCTTCTTGGCCGGCCTATCTGGAACGATACCTCTCCTCCACGTCATTGAGGATCTCGACTTGGGGACAGTCAATCAGCACTCGCGTTGGGCGCAACATGGAGGAAGGAAGAACACCCCCCGATCGCCACGACCGGAGACTGAGGCCCAGTCAGTCATACGCCGGAGGCCGTAACTGGGGTTTCGGGGTTTTGTTGAAAAGGCGCAGGAGGGAGGCGACCAGCGGAAGCGCGAGAGCCGGCACGGTGCCGGCGCCGGCGGGGACGATGACGACGACGACGACGACGACGACGATCTGGCCAAGGCGATCAAGGCGAGCAAGGAGCAGGAGGAGCGGTGCCGGCAGAAGCTGGATGAGAGCAACGCGACCTGGCTCTCCGACCTGGACGGAGCCGGTGTAGCAGGCGCCGCAGCCGAGGGGGTACTAGAACGGATACTCGAACGGGTTCGGCAGGCAGCCTACAGGCTTTGGACAGCAGCCGACCGCGTACGACATGTACGGCCAGCAGAAACTCCAACAGCAGCCGACATTCCCGCCCCAGCCGACGAACTACAACCCTTACGCCCAGCAGCAGCAGATCTCGTCGCCAGAACCTGTGGCGCAGGCGGGGAGCAACAAACCCGGCCCACCAGTTACGGTGCTATCAACACATATGCTTGATTTGGCTCGGCTCGGCTGGTAGCGGTGGAGGTGGTGCGGCCAGCACCGGTGCATCACGGCTGTCTCGCACACCTGCGGCCGGCTTCGCGGGGACGACGGTCCCTGCGCTGTCTGCGACTCTCGAGATGTCGAGTCGTCGGGGTCCCGAGGTCAAATAGGGGGAATTAGATGGTCAGCCGTACCACCGATGTTGTGACAGCTCTGGGACATCTCAGGATCCAACCGTTGAATGGAGATGGGAGGGTAAACCCACCCGTGGAGACCGCTGTCACTTGTCCCTTGGTCTGGTGCCGATAGCGCTGCTGTCGGGTTCCGGATCTCTGCAATAAGGCGAGTTCAACCATGATCACTCTTCGTATTGTAGATGGACGCCCCAGGTTCTTGCGAGCAAGGTGGTATACGCGTGTAGACTGTCTGTCTACTGTGGAATGGAAAAGCCTCGCGCCCCTGTATTGCGCCCTTGTCAACTTCCAACAGCGTTCCACAGAGGGCTTGGCATACCAAGAACTGGCGATACCTCATTCCTTTGATTGGTCGAACGACGCTATTGTCGAGCAAAGTGGAAGCCTCGAGATAGGACAATAGAATGCCGAGGAAGCCGAGCGACTCAGGGGCTCACTCGGAAGTACTGTTTTGGATGGCGACTCAAGCCTCAGTTCAACCTATTTTCCACATCTACTAGATGCTTGCTATACGATCGAGACCAAGCAGATAAGCATCGCCGGGCCACCGCCACGTCTTGCCGTGAGTGGCGTAGCACGGTCTGAACCAAATGGTAGCCTACAGAAGAGAATGAACATCCCGTAACCCTGATTACGTTCAAAATTGAGGTGCTGCAGAGGAGCATCTCGTGGCTCATGGTGTGCATAACCAGCCAGCCTGCAGCTGGACAAGTACCTCGCCGGGCTTGTTTTCCACCCCTCTCTCAGACTCGGTCCCCGGAGCTACGACGCAGGAGCACGAAGAAACAGCAGGCCCGCTCATCCTCGGCCGTTGCCATCCCCTCCGACCACCTCCCCATCTAACATACAAAGCTAGCCCAGTGCCATCCCGTAGCCGTAGCTGTCATATCCCCCGTAACGGGGCGGGCTACGATGTCCACTCCGCTCCTGGGACATCAGCCGGTGATGATGCCGCCGCGGAAGACCGATCGCCCGATATGCACACCCGGGTCCCGATCTAAGGAAGCGGCCTGTTTTCACGTCCTATGTGATTCACCCACATGAATGAATACTGCGGTGAATGGAGTCACGGAACGTTACTGCACCGTCTACTCTAACACAATTAACGCGTGGACAGGTGCCCAAAGTCCGATTTCAGGCAAGAGGAAGGAAACCTGGCGAATGCCATCCAGTAGTAGAGACGACCTCAAGCCAATAAACCGACCCCCTACCCCCGGACCGGAGACCATGGGTGGGATCTCGCCGCCAAGCGAAGCAGAATACCACCCAGCTCTCGAACAGGAGCTCCTGCATGTCGGTCTAAGCTGAAGAACGGGGCGAAGCGGTAGAAGCAGTCCCATTCGCGCGATGATCCTGCGCTTTGGCAGCGTCGTCTTCACTGCATCGCTACGGCGGAACGGACTCGAAAGTCTCCAGTCCGGTCTTGGTACCTGGCTGTCCCCGCTCGAGCGACTGGTTAGCAAGCCTCCCATTCCGACAAGTAGTGTATGCATGCCCTCTCCAACCCAATAATGTCAATTAGGGGTCAATGTTCGTTCGGGGAAAATACCAGCTACGCGGGAGTGCGAGGATTACAGGAAAAGAGTATCTACCAGGGCACATTGCTCGTCCCTGACAAGGACGGATCGTACAAGTATGCAAACATATGGTAACGAGAGTCTGCCAGAGAGACGGTTTACGACATCAGTTTAAGGAGTAATACCACAGTATACTTGGCTCTGTATCATGGCGATCCTGCAGCTGAGCTCCACTAGCGACGACAAGGGGGTGCTGATGTCTTGGAGTCGTTAATACTCTCCACACACAGGTGGAACTTTGTCACAGCGACACTAAGGTAACCCCATTAGTACTAAAGCCGGACGCGTCACGTCAGACCATCGTGGATAAATAAAGGGCGGCACCCATAATCTGAGGTCTCTAGCATTCGTCTTTTCCCCTTTTGCAACTCTCCTTTCAACCTGCAGAATGGGTTGGTTTCTTCGGACATCATGACTTTTGAGGAGCCCCGTATCTCATCAGGACATCAAGCTGGCAAGTGCTATACAGCCCGAAATGCACCACTTCCCCGTTTCTCCCTTCATCTCACTTTCATTTCCGAGGGAATCGCAGCTTGGATTTTGAGATACAGCTATCTCAGTCACTCGAGTGGCTCATGCTCACGAGGCCGTGGCGCATTGTTGTCTGTCTGTTCATACGGATCAATCAGCCCAGGACAAGCGTACTGGTTCATTTCGTCCAAGCACCACAGGCAGCAGAAGTGTATCTCGACGTGTGACCGGAGACGTCGCTGTGTTGGAGGAGACTAACGCTTGTGTTACCTGTGCCATCGGTCCTTAACATGTTGGGGGGGTTTCCCCCCCCCGCGCTGTGCGGACCCCACCCCGACTTGGCGCGAGGGCAACCCCTCATCGGCGATTGCCCCTCATCGGCGATTGTTCTGGAGCTGCACAGCCCCACGGACACAACGGCAGTGGTGCACCCGATTCGACGCAGATCTCACCACACTTTCTCAGGGCTCCTGTCGCGGGCTTGTCAACAACACCCTCTCCAAGTTTGGTGGCGATATGCACTCGGTTTTGCGGAAAACGCGAACAGCTTGAACAGCCCATGTCCGGCACGGCGTGGCTGAGGAGGCCGTGGCTGGAGGAGGTTGTGGCTGGTAGTCGCTGCTGCGACAAATGCGGGGTCTGGACAGCCCCCCCCCCTTTGGCGTTTCCACCAATGGGGAAGGGATGGGGCTGACGAGCTGCGCACGTGACATGTGCGGACGCGCTGTTTGCCTTGTTTGCTTTTCCCCGTGTCCAAACAAGCCTCGGTCACCACGCCCCTGGACCAGCGCAACGCAGCAGTCGAACGAGGCATGGTGCGAAACAGCCAGTACGAGCTCCGCGCGCGAGGCGGCGACAGGCGCGAGCCGCCGCCGACAAGCACGGCAGAGGCGCAGGAGGAGGCGGAACAGGCGTTCCCGGACCGCCAGTTGTGCGCGACATGGCTTCCATACGACCCGACGGATGCCAATTCCTGCCCCATCCTGGTCTGCGACCGGGACATGTTCCTGAGGGAGGAAGAAGGCAAGAGAGGCAACTTCGCCGCCGTCGTCGCCGCCGCCTGGGCACAGCTCGGCTCTGCACAGCAGCGCGCGGAGCTGGCCGAGGCGGGGTTCTTCAAGATCCAGCTGGTGGACGAGGACGGGAAGCCCGGTACGGCGGCCAACAACGTCGGCGGCCTGCTGGATGAACTGGAGAAGATGCTCAGATCGCAGGGCGAGCATGTGCATGAGGGCCTTTCTCGGAACGTCTATGAGCGGGGCTTCCGGTCGGACCGCATGGTCATCGAGCACTGTGGCTTGCCCGAGGAGACGGACGAGGAGAGGTCCCAGAGGAAGAAAAAGGAGCAGAAGCTGGGCAAGCAGACCACGACAAAGGCGGCCAAGGCGGCAGGTGGCAGGGGCTACCTCTTCGACCTGGCCGAGGAGAAGCACGAGTTCGCCATCCCCCAGAAGTCGGCCGTCCGCCTTTCCCACGACCAGAAGAAACTCTGGGAGGCGCAGCCAGACGCGCTCGGGCGCAAGCTCTTCCAGGACGTCATCACCCAGCCGCCACAACACGTCCTCCTCTACTACATCGGCCCGGCCAAGGATCTGCGCAAGGCTGCCCGGTACTGCATATCGTCCAACTTCGACATGGACGGCCTGCCCGAGATTCCCGGCGTGTCGGACGTTTATTTCTACATCACTCGCGAGAAGTGGACGGGCACCACGATGCACATCGAGGACTACTGCATGTTCTCCGCCAACGAGCTGCTCTTCGGTGCCGGACCAAAAGTGTGGCTCAACATCTCGCCTCGCGAGAGGGCCAAGTTTGAGCAGAAGTGCGTGGGCAAGAAGCTCGCGTGCAGCCAGGCAGTCCGGCATCGGGCCAGGTTCGTCAGTCCCGCCCAGCTGGACCATTGGAGGGTCAAGTACAGGACCGTCGCGCAGATGCCCGGCGAGATCGTCGTCACGCTGCCGGGCTGCTACCACGAGGTCCTGAACGACGGGGCAAACATGGCGGTCGCGGTGAACTTTCACGTCGACCTTGACGGGTTCGTCTCGGAGAGGGACGAGCGACCGTGCACCGAGAAATGCGGCTGTCCAGCGGCGGATCGCCCGCGACATACGCTCGACCCCGGAGGGGACACGCGACGGTTCAAAGACATGGTGGAGAAGAGGGTGATGATGGGACAGCTGCCTCGGCGGGTGCGGTGGGAAGTTGGCTGGGGACGCGGCCCCAAGCACCAGGATGAGGATGCAGCAGCCAGCTCCGCTCCTTCTACCCCTGCCATCCGCCGCAAGCGCAAGCGCACCGCGTCGCGCGCTGGTCTGGCCGCAAGAGAAGGCCAACCCGGGGAGGGCAGGGGAGGAACCGACACGCAGCGCCCTCCTCCAGGGTACGACTCCACCCTCGACTGGCTGCGCCAACGGGTGAGGAACCACGAGACAAGTCCCCGGTGCCCACCGCTCCCGCTCAGCCACCCTTCCCTCGGGGCCGCCATCGCCGACAACGCCGAGGCGCTCTATCACAAGTGCCTAGCGGGCCGTCTGGTGAAGCTTTACATGGCCAAGGAGTACCACCTCTTCAGCAAGGTGGGGTCGGCACAGCTCAAGAGAGCTACTAAGGGAAGAGCAACGCTCAAGATCGCCAAGCGAGGAGTCAAGCAGGAGTTCTGGCGGGCCATCGGACTGGTCGTCACCGAGGAGGAGGACAAGGGCCACAAGGGCGTGGCTGGAAAGTTCGAGCGGTGGAATACCGAGGGCAAGAAGCTCGGGGCGTCGCTTGACTGGCGGTGGGAAGATCGCTGGATGCTCGCGCTGGCCGACCTGAAAGGGGTCACGCGCGACGATGTCGAGCGCTGGATGGCGAGCTGGCAGGAGCAGGAGGATATGTGCAAGTTGAAGGAGGGGGCTGTGCAGCTTGTGAGTGCCGTGGAGGAGGGCAGGGCTTTTTCTGCTGCCGACCTCGAGGCGGCGGTCGGCTGAGGAGGGTCATGGCGTGGTAGCTTGGTGTGGTTGATGTTAATAAGTAGCCGTCACGATACCACGTTGGATGATAGCAAGCGAAACCTGGTTGTTCATGGTGCACGGTATGGGCTACACGACGTGATTCGAGGGTGCCGATCTACGGTGTTGGAGCGGTGCACATTCTGTGATGTGAGATGGCCACTTTCTGCGACTTGGAGGGTCACTTTCTACGTCTTGGAGCCCGGGGATAACCTACAACTACACTAATCGCTGCATCGCCTCCATTCAATGGGGTGTGCATCCCGGGTTCAGGCCCAGAATTTGAACATCATCAGTTAATCAATACATCATCTGTTGTTCCCGTGCGACATTGGAGAGGGCCACATTCTGCGAGGGTCACATTCTGTGACATTAAGGTCGGTTTCTCTTGCCTGGACGGCGGGGTGTATCCTTCACCTGCGGCTGCGGGGGAGTTGCCGATCACCAGCTATGGTAACGTGCATGGCTCCCGGGCGCGTGTATCAATCAATCGGCACTGGAACGTTGCGTCATGATCAAATGTCCACAGATATCAAGGAGTCAAAAGATCGCCTTATATGCCCAGCGAGAGCCACCACGTCGGTTGGAAAGATTGAAACGGGGTTGGCATCGCTCAATTGAGGGGTATCGACCAGATTCCTGATATCAAGGAGTCCAGAACGAATTCGCCGGCTGGTTGCAAGTCTTTCGCTCTGAACCCTAACCCGCCACGCAGCCCCCCGTGCTCCGGGATGTGAAGCATGTTGAGAAATCCACCGAATGCCAGAGTGGTGGTTGTAGGATGCAGAGCACCCTCGAGTCCAGGGGCGTCGAGCAGCTCCAGACAAGCACCTCACCTCTGACCAACGTCACGAACATATCGCCCTTCGGTGTAGACCAAGGCCGCAGGTAGTCTGTCTCCGGAGGCGGCGACGCTTCGCTGTCACTACCTCTCGCGCGCCTGTATCGGAGCTGGTCTGGTTGGATCCACACGCGCGGAGGGCTCGCCGAACCCTGGCAGTGTGTACAAGCACAAGCAGTCCTCGCCTTGGCACCAGTGCAAGCAAACGTCTGCACCACGCCTCCTCCTACTTCACCTTCCGTCCCCCGGCCCAATGTCCCAGTCGGGGCCTGTCTGTTGAATCCGACTGCTGATTAGTGAAGGCCATGATCTGAGACGGACAGCCAACACATCCCCTGGCCTGGCCCGGGGGAACTCCCGAGCGGCGGCATGTGTCTCCCCCAAGGGCGCTGGCCGCCGCACCGTCTCCGGAGCAGGCGGCACAAGAGGAAGCGAGGGGTCTCCGTCGCGCGGCCGAGGGCGCCTGTCATGGGGGCTGAGGCGGCGATGGTGAAGATGCCATCGAGGGGGCGGTCGGCGACCTCGCCCGAGGTCTTTGGTGACGACTCTGGGAACAACACTATTAGGTCTTGTTCGCAGGTAGGGAGTAGTTGTAACAGGGTTCGCCCCGTCCTGCTTGCTTCATGTTGACGCGGCTGTGACTCGGAGGCAAAAGGGAGGTCGATTGATTGTATGCGCCACCGTCCAGCCAGGTAGCTGGGGGTGTCGCTCGGGGAGGCTCTGATGCGGGGTGGTGTCGCTGCCGCGCGGGTAGGAACCCGTTATGCCGGGCGCAGGATGACGAGGGGAGTGCCACCGTCACTGTCGTCCTTTGCCGTAGTGGGACAGACAGCGGCTGGGTGGCTTCGTAGGCGGTCGCCTTCGCTTCCTCGGCCCGGTTGGAGCAGGCGCATAGCGCGGGCGTGGACTCGTCGGTGTGGTGGGACATAGTCCTCGTCGATGTGCTCACTGACGCGATGCCGGTCTTCGATTAGATGCCCATGATACCAGTTCTGGTCCCTGTGCTGGTTCTGGTTCTGAATCTGTTGTTGCTGCTGCCGCCGCTGCTGGTCTGTCACCGACATCCGTGATCACCAGCGTCACGGACATCGCGGGTCTTCAAACCGTTCTGTTTGTTATAGGAACTGAACTTTGGAGCGGATCTGGCGTAGGCTCTCTCGCCGGCGGGCAGGCTCAGGCTCGACACTCTGTTCCGCGGCCCGAAGTTGATGGAGATGGGCCATGGAAATGACAAGTGGACCAGGTCGCCCGGCTCGGCGCGCGTGGTGTCGTCATCCAGGCGCAATGCTAAGAGCGACGTCACCGTCTGATAGCGTCTCGGGGAGCCCGCAAGTTGTTCTTTTCCTCCCATCGCCCGATCTTCTCCTCCAAATGTCTGGTCGCCGTACTCGTGATAGGACTCGGAGAGCTGCCTGCGGACTGCGTGTGGGTGAGGGTGAGTCCGTGAGTCCCTTGGCTACTTGCCGCTTGCTCGAGCCCGAGGTGGCTGTGAAGCGGCGTCCCCGCGGCCGGGGTCAGTGTCGTGCCATCCTCCACTTGTTGGTTCTGCAGCCTCTTGCGCATCTATCCTTGTAGCACCCGGTGGTCCCGGGGGCTGCTTCGGGGAACTGCGGTTGAAGTCGAGACTGAGGGACGGTCCGGCGCTTGAAGTCGAGCGCCACGTCACCCAGTGCCTTCTGCCTTCGCGGCTCGTCTAATCGTCACGCCGAGATCTTAACACAAGCGCCATCCGGGGCGGCCAATGTGACGGGCCACTGTTCCACCAACGTCCAAGCACGGGCTGGCGCGGCAGACAGCGCAAGAGCCGCGCCCCGGCCAGGTCGTCGGCCTGGCCAAGAAGCTTGGGTGTTGCCGCCGGTCGCGGAGACTTGGAGTGGTTGGAGAAACTTGTCGGCATTCGGACGCTGAGATCCCGTACTGGCTGGACGCGTCGACCGGCGAGGACTGGAGGTACCGAGATCCAGGGGCGTGCGTTCGTGGCTCGCGGTGCTCGTGGTG